>DF357464.1:21620-42606 GCA_000787875.1 Solanum virginianum | reverse complement strand
GATCAGGTTGTTTGATTGTCTTTACAGTCCATAAAAGTGAGTTTCTATATGATGTCGCAATTGTGTTGTTGATTGAACTTGTGGACTGATGAATATAGGGTTGTTGCTCCACGTTTTTCATTGTTGATTTGGTACTTTGCTGAAACTGTTTAAAGGCTGGTATTGTGTGTAAATGGATGAAGAACAGTTTGGTTTAAGTTGGGATAGGTTTGGGATTACCGACGTCAAGAGGTAGCGAAAAGATGTAACGTTATGCTGTCTGTTTCTTTGTTGCATAGAATTGTCGTGTGCCTTGTTTTGTGGACTGTCATAAGGCTGATATGATGCTACAATAGGCTGTACATGATGTATAGATGTTAATGTGTGTTGGAAAATGTAATTTAAGGGCAAAACAGTAGGAGTACAAGATATTCAGCTTTTGTCACCAAGCTCCAGGTTGCTTCGGGGCTTTGCATTTCTAGAGTTTATGTTTTTTGTGTTCTACAGTTAGTTGAGGTGGGGCTTGTCCCGACCCTTATCAGATACTTGTCACTAATTAGAGGCTTTGTAGATTATGTAAATTAAAGTATGGGCATATGGGTGTCGGTCTGCCTTAATGGGATTTGTGGCGTGACATGAGTGTTAGTTCGAAGCAAGCAAAAATCAATGATGATATCATGCAAAAACTTGCTCAACTCTGAATGAGTATGGACTTGGTGGTGAAACAAACTCAAGAAAGTGTTCATGCTATGCTCCACCATCCTCCAAGAGCACTAATGTATAGTGAGTCATATTTTGATGAAGATTCTTGCTTTGTTAGAGATAAAGCAGTGGGCTTTTAGAATAATGACCAAGGGTCCAATCCGGACTATAAGCGTATAGGTTCCATATATCAAGGTCAAAACTACAGAGAGGGTTCATATAGAGATAATTGTGGTGGTTATTTTGAGAGAGATAGGGTGCCTGAAGTCGAGTGGGGCCGAAGAGATAGGTAGATAAATGGTCCTTATGTGCCTTCTCATAATCATGATGCTAGTTTTAGTAATTAAAGGATCTAAGAAATGTTTGACAAGTTATTGTAGAAAGCGGAGAACCAAGATGAGACTTTGAAAAGAATGAAATTGGATATTTTAAGTATCAACCAAAAGATAGAGTCTTATTCAGTAGCCATCAAGCAACTCCAACAATAATTTGGTCAAGTATCCCTCCAATTGAACCAATTCCAAAAAGGTACTTTGCCAAGAAATACAGTTCAAAATCCAAAGAATGAGGGACATTGCATAGTGGTCATGACAAGGAGTGGAAACGGTACCATTGACCCTCCAATGCCAGTGGTTGTTGATGAGGATTATGAAAAGAGTGTTGATGAAAAAATTGAGGTTGAGGAAGATGGTTTGGCTAACAATGAGGTGAGAGGTGAAGTGGTGAAAGAATAAGAAAAGAACAAGACTAACCCAAGATATCCTCCTCTTTTTCCCCAAAAGATGTAGCAAAAGGAGAAGGATGGTAAGTTCAAGCACTTCCTCTCCATGACGAAACAATTGTCCATAAACATTCCCCCCGTTGAAGCAATGGAGAAGATGCTTGGGTCTAACGACCTCAAAAGGTGCATGAAAATATTCTTCAAAAGTGCTTGGAATCATAATTTCTGTATATCTCAAAATGCATTCGTGATATAAAAAATCCAACTTCAAATTCTTGTTCAGGGGGTCATATTGAATGGAAAATGGGTCTAACCTCAATTAAGAGCAACCGTATCAAATTTTAAAATAGAAAAATGCGATTTCTAGAGAGTTTTTGCGCCCCTAACGTGACGTACCAAGGGAACGCTGCTGTGTATTTTTTGTCCAGTTTTGACTTCAGTCCAAGAATTTTATGTCTTGGGCCTAAGTGTTCCCAAGCATGAATATTCCTATAATTAGCTATTTTTCACCCTCATATCATTCTAAACATACCTCAATACTAATTCAAACACTTACCCAAATATTTTACTCCTAAACTCAAGTCTCAAAACTCACTCGAATTTCAAGGTTCTCATTCAAGCTTTAAGTCTCCATCTCCAATCTTAATCAAGTTCATCTCCAAAGCTAAGGTATGTGGGTTTCTTTCATGTGTTCTTTTCACCCATGATACCCAAGCTTCCTTTTACTCTAATTTGCATGATATAAAGTTGATTGACTCATGCATCTTATTTATTATGAAATTCACTACATACTATGACAGGGTTTATGAAATTGTGACTATTTTACTATGTTTTGGGCTATAAATCTAAGATCTAATGTGAAATTTGATGAAGTATTTTGATGTGTATTGATTGAGCGTGTTACTAAGTATCTAGTAATGGATTTACATTGAATTTTATAGCATGATAACACTCTTGAATTGCATGGTTTTACACTAGCACTACATACCCTCTAAGTGCTTCATAAAATGTCTGGTTGTTCTTGAGGATTTGAAGGTCAAATGCATGTCTTATGAGTTGAATGAATATATGATGATGAAATGAATGTATGTATATAGTATTCTCTATATAGTATTGGAATGTGACCATGCCCTACTTGTGGATTACACTCCGGGTAACTTCTCAAGGGGTTTGTACCTTGATAACCATGTCGAGGGGTTTATATTTTTGATAACCATGTTTGGGGTTTGGAATCGGTCACCACGGTGGTGTGACATCTCCCAACCAATTGAAGGGGTTTGTACCTCAATCACCAAGGATGGTAGGGTGCAACTACCCACCAATGTGATAGGGTGTAACTACCCACCAATGTGATAATGGTCTCTTCTTACATATGTATTATGTTCTACGTAAGCATGTTTTAAGTAAACATTAATCATACATGAAATCTTGCTACTATGCTACCTACTGAGAATTATTGTACAATTTGCCTATGATGCCTATCTATGGTTGCATTGCATCCAACATACTTCATACATTCAAAATACTAAAGCATACTCTATGCCTACATGATGTCACTTTGTAAGAACCAGTGCACTGCTTAATCATCCTCCTCATCCACGTGGCTAGTACGATTGTCTCTTAAGCTATATGGTGAGTCCTCCATTCAAGGGATATTACTTATGATCTCTTGCTATGTATTAATACTGTCTTTCTTTTATTCATGTATTAACTATGAGGGTGAGCCCAATTATTTGTCGTGGCCCCTGCTCTATCTATGTAGTAGTGGTATTGTTGGACATATTATGTATCTTTGCTATTAGCCTTGACTCTCTTGTTTCTTGAGATTATGATATGGAAGTTTACCCTTAGTCCCAATTCCCTTATTTATGTTTATCTCTCATTGTTATCTTAATTGCTTTCACGACCAAGAATGTGTAATGATATGCTATGAGGCTTATTTGGGGTTCCTTCGGGTTCCCCATTTGCTGGTTACGTCTTGGCCTAAAGCTTGGGTTATAACAAAGATGGTATAAAAGCACTTGGTTGTTAGATCCTCAGAGTCCAATATACCATGTCAATTACATTCTTAATTATTATGTTGTGTACCACAACTATGAGTAGGAGGCTATGAGATGTTTTAGGAAATATTTCCCTTATTCATGTTCTAAGTTGTGCTAGAGAGTTGAAGTAAGATTTCCCCCCCCCTAATGATTGTTCTTTACTATTCTAGATCTTGCCTAACACAAGAGAAAGACAAGCCCGCACACCTGAGGAGCAACCGGCCAATGGAGAGCTTACGGATACTCTTATCTTGCTTACACAAGTTGTAGCTAATCAAGCCAATCAAGAGGCCCAAGTCCCTCATGCTCCTACACCAGCATCTCCGGTGAGAGAGTTCATGAGAATGAATCCGCCAAAATTCTATGGGTCAAAGGTGAGTGATGACCCTCAAGAGTTCATTGATGAGGTCTACAAGATTTTGTCTATCATGGGTGTGAGGCCGGAGATAAGGTGGAGTTCGCAGCCTACCAACTCAAGGGGGTAGCTCAAATATGGTACAACCAATAGAGGGAAGAGAACGAAGTCAACTATGTGGTACTTTGGGTGGAGTTCAAGGTGGATTTCCTTGATCGGTTCTTCCCCTTTGAACTTAGGGAAGCTACCTTGGTGAAATTTATGAATTTGAGACAAGGGTCTATGAGTGTGAAGGAGTATGCCCTCAAGTTCAACCAACTTTAATAATATACTCCACATTTGGTGGTCGACTCAAGATCTAGGATGAACAAATTTGTGATAGGTGTTTCGACTTAGTTAGTGTGGTAGGTTGGTTTGTCAAGTTGATTAATGACATGGAATTATCACATTCGATGACCTATTCCAAGCAAATGGAAGAGGAGAAATTGAGGAAAAGAAAGGGTCATGATGCCAAAAGGGCCCGTTTTCATAGTAAGTTCCAAAGTCGAAGGGGTGGATAGTTCCACTAAGGCCAAGGGTTTTCTCATGCTTCTAATAAGGGATTTGCCAATGACTTCCCAAGAGACCAAGATGTTAGTGTGGTGGTTCCTAATGAGATATGTCCTAGGTGTGGTATAGGTCATAAAGGCCAATGCTTGAGAGATACTAATGCATACTATGATTGTAGAGAAATAGGTCACAAAAAGGTGGATTGCCCTCGAAATTTTAACAAGGGCTAAGAGGTTCGTTCACAAGGTGCTAATACAGTTCCTGTGGGGAGAGATGGCCGACAAGATGGTGCCCCAAGGCACAATCAATTTTATGCTTTGCATGGGAGGCAAGGGGTTAATGAGGTCCCTGATGTTATTACTGGTATGCTGAAAATCATTGGCTCTGATGTGTATGCATTGATTGATCCGAGTGCCACTCTTTCTTTTGTTACCACTTTTGTTGCCAAAAAGTTCCATGTTGACCCTGAGTTACTATGTGACTCATATGAGGTATCTATTCCTATTAATGCATCTATTATTGCTAGGAAAGTCTATAGAAATTATCCCATTTGTATCTTACATAAAATATTGCCTTGTGATCTTATTGAGTTAGACATGGTTGATTTTGATGTTATTCTTTGGATGGATTAGTTGCATGCATACTATGCTTCTATTGATTGTATAACCCGTAGGGTCAAAATCCAATTACCTAATAAGCCCATCCTTGAGTGGGAGATTCATGATGTGGTGGTCAAGGATAGCATTAAAGCCCACAAATTAATCTCTAAGAGGTGTCTTTATCATCTTGTAAGGGTTAGGGATGTGGAGTCCAAGGCCCGTCCCATAGAGTCGATGCTGGTTGTAAATGAGTTGATGTATTTCCAAATGATTTTCCTGGTGTGACTGCCAAAAAGGAAATATACTTTGGTATAAACCTCCTCCCCGATACTCAACCCATTTCATTTCCCCCTTACCGTATGGCCCCGGTGGAGTTGAAGGAGATGAAGAAACAATTGAGGGACTTGTAGGAGAAGGGATTTATTATGCCTAGCCAATCACCTTGGGGTGCATCGGTGTTATTTGTAAAAAAGAAGGATGGGTCCCTTAGGATGTGTATTGACTATCAGTAACTCAATAGGGTCACCATCAAGAATAGATATCCTCTTCTGAGAATTGATGATTTGTTAGACTAATTGCAAAGGGCTAGCTATTTCTCTAAATTGATCTTCGGTCCGAGTATCATCAAGTGAAGGTCAGGGAGTATGATATTCCCAAAATGGCCTTCCTAACAAGGTATGGGCATTATGAGTTTGTTGTGATGTCTTTTCGGTTGACCAATGCACTGACCATTATCATAGACCTTAAGAATAGTATTTTCAAACCCTACCTTGATTCATTTGTTGGGGTACAGTGTCAGGGGATGGTATCAAAGTGGATCCTAAGAAGATCGATATGATTAGAAATTATCCTAGACCATTGACCCTTTCGGATATTAGAAGTTTCTTGGGCCTAGCGGGTAACTATCAAAGATTCGTGAATGGGTTCTTTTCTATTACTTCCCCTATGAAAAAATTGAATAAAAATAAGGCCAAGTTTGTATGGACTGATGACTGTGAGAGGAGCTTCCAAACCTTGAAAGATAAGCTTTTGTCTGCTCCTATATTGCCACTGCCAGATGGGCTAGAGGGGTTCGTTGTGTATTGTTATGCTTCTAGAGTTAGGTTGGGCTATGTTCTAATGCAAAATGATAAAGTGATAGTCTATGCTTCTAGGCAACTCAAGGTGCATGAAAAGAACTATCCTACTCATGATCTTGAACTAGCCGTCGTGGTGTTTACATTAATGATTTGGCGTCATCACTTATATGGGGTTCATATTGATGTGTTCACCGATCATAATAGCCTCCAATATATCTTTACTCAAAAAGATCTCAACTTGAGGTAAGGAAGGTAGCTACAACTTTTTATGGATAATAATATGAGTGTGCATTATCATCCCATTAAGGATAAAATGGTGGTGAATTCCTTGAGCAGGGTGTCTATGAGTAGCCTAGCTCAAGCTGATGATAGTGATAAGGAGATGGTTAGGCAAGTGCATCGGTTAGCTAGATTAGGGGTTAGGCTAGAGGAGGTTGGTGATGGTGATATTGTTGTTGTAGATGGTTCTAAGCCCTCCTTGGTTGATTAGGTGATAGCAAAATAAGATCTTGATCCCTTCTTATTAGAGTAGAAGGCCTTGCTCATAGAGGGCAAGGTGGAGGTTTTCTCCCGAGGAGGAGATGGTGCCCTTAGGTAACAAGGTAGGTTGTGTGTACCTTGTGTTGATGGCTTGATAGAAAAGATCCTTAATGAGGCTCATAATTCTTCTTATTCTATCCACCCCAGTTCTACCAAAATGTTGAGAGATTTGAGGGATATGTATTGGTGGGGAGGCCTAAAGAGAGACATTGCCAAATTCATTTTCGATTGTCATAGTTGTCAAAAAGTCAAGGCTGAACATCAAAGGCTGGATGGCCAAGCCGAAAGAACAATTGAAAAACTTGAGGATATGCTTAGGGCTTGTGTATTGGAGCTTAAAGGTAGTTGGATGATCATATCCCATTGATTGAGTTTGCCTACAACAATAGCTACCATTCTAGCATCAATATGGCTTCTTTTGAAGCTCTCTATGGTAGGCATTGTAGATCCTCAGTGGGGTGGTTTGAGGTTGGTGAGGTGGCTTTGTTAGGACCAGATTTTGTTATGGAAGCTCTTGGGTAGGTTAGTATGATTAGAGAAAGGTTAAATACGGCCCAAAGTCTTCAAAAGTCTTTTACCAATGTGAGGAGATGAGAGCTCAAATTCAAAGTTGATGATTGGGTCTACTTGAAGGTATCACCCACAAAATGTGTGGTCCATTTTGTAAGAGGGGCAAGTTGAGCCCAAAATATGTGGGACCTTATAGGGTGATGATAAGGGTTGGCAAGGTAGCTTATGAGTTGGAATTGCCTAGTGAAATGGATTTTGTTCATCCGGTGTTTCATGTGTCTATGTTGAGGAAATGTGTAGGTGATCTGAATGCTATTGTGCCCCTTGATGTTATCGGGGTAGGTAAAGACAATTTGACTTATAAAGAGGTTCCGGTTCAAATTTTTGATAGGTAAGTGAAGAGATTGAAGAACAAAGATGTGGCTTCCGTTAAGGTCCTTTGGAGGAATCAATAAGTTGAAAGTGCTACTTAGGAGGCCGAAGCGAACATGAAAAAGTGATACCCTGATCTTTTCGACTCTATTCAAGCCTACGGTATTGATCTAAGTCTGCTATATAATTTCAAGTCTAAGTTCAGCTCATTACATATGCATACATTCATGTTTATATTGACAGGTTCATGATGAGATTTTTTTAAATAATGCTTAAGTGTATTGCTCCATCCTTTTGTGTCCTGAAATTTTCATGTTTGTATCTCTCATATACTTTTCTTTGACATTCGAAGACCAAGGGGAGATATTGTAATGACCCCAAAAAGTGCTCAAAAATATGCCTCGAAAGTGCCTATAATTATAATTTCCATATATCTCAAACTCTGTGCGTGATATCAGAAATCAAACTTTATATTCTTGTTCAGGGGTTCAAATTGGGTGGAAAATGGGTCTAACCCCGAGTTAAGAGCAACTGTATCAAAATTTGGAAATCGCAAAATGCAATTTCCAGAGAGGTTTTCGCGCTCCTGGCGCAAGCGCCTCTATGTAATTTTTTGTCCAGTTTTCACTTTATTCCAAGACTTCTACGTCTTTGGCCTAAGTGTTTTCGAGGGTGAAAATATCTATACTTGGCAATTTTCACCCTCATAACATTCTAAACATTCTCCAATACTCATTCAAACACTTAGCCAATATTTTACTCCTAAACTCAAGTCTCAAAACTCACCCTGATTTCAAGGTTCTCATTCAAGCTTCAAGTCTCCATCTCCAATCTTCATCAAGTTGGCAATTTTCACCCTCATAACATTCTAAACATTCTCCAATACTCATTCAAACACTTAGCCAATATTTTACTCCTAAACTCAAGTCTCAAAACTCACCCTGATTTCAAGGTTCTCATTCAAGCTTCAAGTCTCCATCTCCAATCTTCATCAAGTTGGCAATTTTCACCCTCATAACATTCTAAACAATCCCCAATACTCATTCAAACACTTAGCCAAATATTTTACTCCTAAACTCAAGTATCAAAACTCACCCTGATTTCAAGGTTCTCATTCAAGCTTCAAGTCTCCATCTCCAATCTTCATCAAGTTGGCAATTTTCACCCTCATAACATTCTAAACAATCCCCAATACTCATTCAAACACTTAGCCAAATATTTTACTCCTAAACTCAAGTATCAAAACTCACCCTGATTTCAAGGTTCTCGTTCAAGCTTCCAGTCTCCATCTCCAATCTTCATCCACAAATATTTTACTCCTAAATTGAAGTCTCAAGACCTTCTTCGGGTCTAAGGATTTCCTGTCAAGCTTCCAGTCTCCATCTCCAATCTTCATCAAGTTCATCTCCAAAGCTAAGGTACGTGGGTTTCTTTCATGGGTTCCTTTCACCCATGATACCCAAACTTTATTCTACTCTAATTTGCATAATTTAAAGTTGATTTACTCATATGTCTTATTTATTATGAAATTCACTACATACTATGTTGGGGTTTATGAAATTGTGACTTTTTACTATGTGTTGGGCTATGAATCTAAGACTATTGTGAGATTTGATGAAGTTTTACGGTGTATATTGCTTGAAGGTGTTACCAAGTATCTATTAATGGTTTTACATTTAATTTTTTAGCATGATAACGCTGTTGAATTGCATAGTTTTACACTAGCACTACACCCACTAAGTGTTTGATAAAATATTTGATTATGGGTTCTTGAGGAACTGAAGGTCCAATGCATGTCTTATAAGTTGAATGACTATATGATGATGAAATATTTATGAAATGATGATGAAATAAATGTATATTTATGGTATTCTCTATATAGTGTTGGAATGTGATCATGCCCTACTCGAGGGTTGTGCCTTGGGTAACCATGTCAACGGGCTCATACCTTGATAACCATGTCGAGAGGTTTGTACTCCGATCAACATGGGTGGTAGGGTGCAATGATATAGCAACCAATTGAAGGGGTTTGTACCTTGATCACCAAGGGTAGTAGGGTGCGACGATCTGCCAATGTGATTGTGGTCTCTTCTTACACATGTATTATATTCTATGTAATCATGTTTTATATAGGCATTGCTCATACATGCCATCTTGCTACTATGCTACCTCTTGAGAATTATTATCATTTTGCCTATGATGCCTATATATTATTGCGTTGCACCCTACATACAAAGTACATTCAAATGTATTAATGCATACTCTATGCCTACATGATGTTGCCATGTAGGAACCGGTGCACCACTTGATCATCGTCCTCCTCCATGTGGCTAGTACGATTATCTCTTAATCTAGTTGGTGAGTCCTCTATTCTAGGGACGTTACTTATGATCTCCTCTTATGTATTAAGACTATATTTCTTTTTTTCATGTATTGACTATGAGGGAGAGCCCAATTGTTTGTCGTGGCCCCTGCTCCTAGCTATATAGTAGAGGTGTTGTTGGACATGTTATGTATCTGTTCTATGAGCCTTGACTCTCTTGTTTCTTAAGATTATGATATGGAAGTTTACCCTTAGTCCCAATTCTCTTGTTTATGCTTATCTCTCATTGTTATTTTAATTGCTTCCGTGACCAAGGATTTGTAATGATATGCTTTGAGGCTTGTTTAGGGTTCCTTCGCATTACCTATTCATTGGTCATGTTTAGGCCCTAGGCTTGGGTCGTGATACTGGGTATGCTCAATATATGAAGGATTTGGTGACGAAAAAGCACATAGTGAGACAAGAGCTTTCGTAAGAGCTCCAACATTATAGTGCCATTACGGCCAAATCTTTAGTCCAAAAAGGGAGGATCCCGGTATATTTACTATCACTTGTAACATCTGCGATGTTGAGTTTGCAAGAGCATTGTGTGATTTGGGAGCAAGTATAAATTTGATGCCTCTCGTCGTATTTAAAAACTTTGTTTGGGTTCACCTACTCCGACAAGAATGAGTCTATTAATGGCAGATAGGACAATCAATAAGCCAGAGGGAATCCTCTACGATGTACTAGTTAAAGTGGATAAGTTCATATTCCTGGAGTATTTTATAATACTTGATTATGAGGTCGACTTTGAGGTCCCTATTATTCTGCGAAGACTATTTTTGGCCATAGGGAGAGCCCTGGTGGATATGGATTTGGGTCAACTCAGGTTTAGGGTAAATGATTCAGAAGTGGTTATTGATATTTGCCAGTCAATGAAGCACCCCGATGAATCAAAAGTGAAGTGTGGGTTGTTGAGGAATTTTGATGACTCAAGATGACTAAGTCGAGTCATGACATTAAATTAGGCACTACTTGGGAGACAACCCAAGAGATTTTAATGGTTTGTTTGTTTTTGGCTTTATTGGTAATTTGTGAATTCTTAGGTAGTATTATTATTGAGTTTTGATTGTTGACTTTAGTCATTGAATGGGTTGCATGTTGGTATAATGGAGTACTTTGAGAAAATTTGTGCAGGTTTTGAACAAAGTGGAAAAATTGTAGAAAATTGCATTTGAAGCACTCTCTATGAACATGCCTGTGAACTGTAGTGCACCTTACAACTTGTAGTCATGCCTCATAGAGAGTAACAATGATCATTTAAAGTTGGCACTCACACTATGGGCCAACTTTACGACTTGTAGTCCAAGCTACGAGTCATAAATGGGTTCGTAGTGCCCAGGTATGATTTTAAAATTTTTCTAATTGTTGAGTTGCCTATGAGACCAAGACCTACGGGCCGTAGTCATATCTACAACCCGTAGTTGGGGTCTTGTAGACTCGACACAGTTAAAATTTTAAAAATTACCTAGTACCTTTATATGGGGTCAAAATCATTTTGACCACAAATCTTTAACCCTAATCTCAAAAATTATCCCTTAATCCTTTCCCCACTCCCTTTGAGACGCCCCAAAAATGCCCGAAAATATACCTCAGAAATGCCCACAATTGTATTTTTATGTATCTCAAAATTCATGCGTGATATCAAAAATCTAACTTTATATTCTTTATTTAGGGGTACAACTGAGTGGCAAATGGGTATAACCCCGATTTTAGAAGACCCGTTGCAAAATTTTATTTTCGTCAACTTTGCAATTTCCAGTGTGCATCAGCGTTGGCTTCGCAACTGCTCTAGTGTTGTGACATCCTTTTTTTTTATTATTTTAGCCAAAGGCATTAGGATCTTGGCCCCATGTCCTTTTATGCGTAAAAGTACCTATCCTAAGCAATTTTTCAACTCTAGATCACTCAAAACACTTTCAAAACCCTCTTTAATACTTACTCAAATATTTCATCCAAATTCAAATGTCCATAGCTTAATTCTGGACCTCAAGAACTTCATTCAAGCTTCAATTTCTCATCTAAGTGCATGTCAAGGAAATCCCTAAATTTGAGGTATATAGGTTTCAACCATTGGGTCCTTTCACCCATGGTGCCCAACTTTCTTTTTTATGAAATTTGCATGTTTCCAACTTATGTTGCTTATGGGTATCACTTGTTATAGATTGTGATTACATATTATGTTGGGGTTTTATGAAATATTGATTGAAATCACATGTCTACCTATTTCAAGCTTGTACTATGAGTTGTTTTGTCTATTGTGACTATGCATATTTTGAGTTATGAAACTATAATCTATTATGCGGTTTGATAAAGGTTTTAAAGATATATTGCATAAGGGTCTTACTATTTGTTCTGGGTTGATTTACATTGAGTTTCCTCACATGATTTCACTCTTGAATTGCTTGATTTTGAACTAGAATTACCCACACGCGAAGTGTTTGATAAAATATGTTGACAAAAATTTTTGGGTTATTGATTGTCTATAATATAGTTCATAAGCTAAGTGACTCTATGATGACAAAGGGATTGTATGCATGTATTGAATTCATGAAAAGTATCTATAGTGTTACAAGTTGACCACACCTTGTTGACGGGGTTGTATGACTCAACGAATTTGATGGGGGTGCTATGCCCATCTACCATGTTGAGGGTTTGGTTCCTTGACCACTTTGATAGAGGGTACTATGCCATCTACCATGTTGAGGGGTATATACCCTGAACACTTTGATGGGGGATGTTATGCCCATCTACCATGTTGAGACGTATATACCTTGACCACTATGATGGGGGGGTTGAGATGCCTATCTAGTAATTGAGGGGTAGATACCTCAATCATCTTCTAAGGGAGTGATATGCCTTAGATTCCAAGTACTAGTTTGTTTGGTCTATGATGATGGCCTCTTCCTACACATATAATCTATATTATCAAATTGTATATTTTACAAGCATGTTTTACTTCAAGCATTGATCATGCATGAAATGTTGCTATTCTACCTATCCTTTGCATATGACTATGCATTTTGACTATGTTGTCTATCTCTTATTGCATTGCATCCTACATACTTAGTACATTAAAACATACTAACGCATACTCTATGCCTATATGATGTTACTATGTAGAAATCGAAGCTCCTCACAATAATCCTCCACGTGGCTAGTTTTGGCTTCTTGAAGATGAGCTTTTGGTGAGTCCTTAAGTTCAGGGATACTAGCTATGCTACTGTTTCTTTTGTTATCTCTTTATGTTGAACATTTGATACTATGAGGGTGAGCTCGAAAAGTGTCTTGGCCCCTGCTCCAATCTATAAGTAGAGGTGTTGTTGGATTAAATGATTTACTTATGCTATGAACTTTGACTATTCTATGTATTATGCTATCAAAGACTTCCCTTAGTCCCGATTTCCCTTTTTATTATCTCATGTTGTTGTTTGCACTGCTTTTGTAACCAAGGATGTGTGATTGTTATGGTAAGAGGCTTATTTGGGTCACTTTGGGTTCCTATTCATTGTATCACATATAGGCCCTAGGGTTGGCTCATGAGAAAATTGGTATCAGAGCACTAGGTTGTTAACGGTCCTCAGAATCCAACATACCATGTCGATCAGAGTCTTATACATGGTTGTGAAGTGCACCACAAGTATGAGTAAGAGGCTTTGAGGCATTTTAGGAAATGTTTCCCCTTTTTATTATCTATGATGTGCTATAGAGTTTAAAGTAAAGTTCCCCCCTCCAACAAATATTCTTTCCTATTCTAGATTATGTTGATCCAAAGAGCAAGAAGAGCTCGTACACCCGAGGAACAGTTGGCTCCTCCAGCTCCTCAAGCTCCCTTAGATGGAGGAGTGGCTCATGAAGAGTTTTGGGATGCTATTACCATGTTGGCCCATCTTACGGCCAATCCAATAAACTAAGGGACCCAATCCCCTTATGCTTCCATTCCGGCATCTACGGTGAGGAATTTTGCAAGAATGATCCCACCGAAGTTCCATAGGTATAAAGTGGATCAGGATCCTCAAGAATTTATCGATGAAGTGTATAAAGTGTTGTCTATTATGGGGTTTAGATTAGAGGAAAAAGCGGAGTTGGCGGCCTACTAACTCAAGGGGGTGGCTCAAATTTGGTTCACCCAATGGAAGATGGAGAAGCGAAATGATAATGTCATCCTTTGGGATGGCTCCAGGGTTATATTTCTCATCCATTTCATTCCTATAGTGCTAAGGGAGGCAAAAATTATGGAATTTATGAACATGAAGCAAGTTTACATGAGTGAGAGGGAATATGCCCTTGGGTTCAACCAACTTTCCAAGTATGCTCCATAGTTTATGGCCGAGCCGAGGTCTAGGATGAACCCATCCTTGAGTGAGAGAGTTATGACGTGGTGGTTAAGGGTAGATTTATTTCTTGCACTAAGGCCCAAAAGTTAATTTTTAAGGATTGTCTATATCATCTTGTAAGGGTTATGGATGTTGAGTCCAAAGTCCATCTTATAGAGTTGGTTTTGGTGGTTAATGAGTACCTAGATGTCTTTTCTAATGAGCTTCTTGGTGTTTCTCCCGAAAGGAAATCGAGTTTGGTATAGACCTTCTACCCCACACTCAACCCATCTTTATTCTCCCTTATCGTATGGCCCCGGTGAAATTGAAGGGTTGAAAGAGCAATTGAGGAATTTTTTGGAGAAAGGTTATATAAGGCCTAGTCAATCACCTTGGGGTGTACCAGTGTTATTCATGAAGAAGAAGGATGGCTCTCTTAGAATGTGCATTGATTACTGGCAATATAATAGGGTCACCATAAAGAATAAGTACCCTCTACTTAGGATTGGTGATCTTTTTCACCAACTTCAAGGGTATCACCAAGTGAAAATGAGGGAATGTGATGTTCCCAAGGTAGCCTTTCAGACTAGAAATGGGTGCTATGAGTTTGTGGTGATGTCTTTTGGGTTAACTAATGCACTGGCTATCCTTATGGATCTTATGATTAGGGTCTTTAAACCCTACCTTTATTTGTTTGTGGTAGTTTTTATTGATGATATCTTGATCTATTCCTATAGTGAGGAGGAGAATGCGGATCACTTGAAGGTGGTATTTTAAATCTTGAGGGAGGAGAGGTTGTATGCAAAGTATGAAAATGTGAGTTTTGGTTGAAAGAAGTTTCTTTCCTAGGTCATGTGGTATTTGGTGATGGCATCAAGGTTGATCCTAAGAAGATAGAGGTAATTATAATTTGGCCAAAACCTTTGACCCTATCGGATATTAGAAGATTCTTGGGTTTAGCGGGTTATTACCGAAGGTTTGTAAATGGGTTCTTTTCTATTGGTTCCCCTATGACTAAGCTGACCGAAAAGAAGGCAAAATTTGTGTGGATTAATGTATCAAAAATTTGACATCATATTCTTGATCAGGGGGAAAAATTAAGTGGGAAATGGGTATAACCCTGATTTTAGAGGAACCCTAGTGAAAGTGTGAAAGAGTTTCCAAACTTTGAAAGATAAGCTTATTTCCACTCCTATCTTTTCTCTACCGGAAGGGTTAGAAGGGTTTATTGTGTATTGTGATGCCTCAAGAATTTGTTTAGGGTGTGTGTTGATGCAAAATGGTGAGGTGGTAGCCTATGTCTCTAGGCAACTTAACGTACATGAAAAGAATTATCCTACCCATGATCTTGAATTGGCCGCCATGGGTTTTTTATTGAAAATTCAGTGCCATTATTTGTTTGGGGTTCATGTTGATGTGTTTACGGTCATAAGATTCTCCAATATGTCTTTACTCAAAAAGATCTTATCTTGAGATAAAGAAGGTGGTTAGAGCTTCTTAAACATTATAATATGAGTGTGCATTATCACCCCGGTAAAGCTAATATTGTGGCTGATGCTCTACGTAGGGTGTCTATGGGTAGTGTAGCTCATGTTGATGATGATGGCAAAGAGTTAGCTAGAGAGTTCCATCGATTGGCTAGATTGGGATTTAGGATGGAAGAAGTTGATAATGGTGGTGTAGTGGTTGTTGATGGTTCTAAATCTTCATTGATTGAGGATGTAAAGGCAAAACAAGATCTTGACCCCGCCTTGTTAGAATTAAAGGCTTTAGTGAGAGATGGTATGGTGGAGGTTTTCTCCTAAGAGGGAGATGGTACCCATAGGTACCAAATTAGATTATGTGTGCCTAATATTGATGACTTGAGGAAGTTGATTTTAGATGAGGCTTTAATTCATCCTATTTTATTCATATCGATTCTACAAAGATGTATAGAGATTTAAGAGAGGTGTGTTAGTAGGGTGGCATAAAGAAAGATATTACCAAGTCCATTTTCGGATGTCAAAATAGCCAACAAGTAAAAGCCAAACATCAAAGGTCAGATCGCGTAGCCCAAGATATAGAGATCCCTACTTGGAAATGTGAAGAGAATAACATGGATTTTGTGGTTGTGTTGCCTAAGATTAGAAATAATTTTGATTCTATTTGGGTTGTGTTTGATAGAATGACAAAGTCAGCTCATTTTTTACCAGTCAAAACCACTTATGTTGCTGAGGATTATGCCAAATTATACATTCATCATTTGGTTAGATTGCATGGCATGTCTTTATCTATCATAATTGATTATGGTGTTCAATTCACTTTTTACTTTTGGAGGTCTTTCCAAAGAGGTCTTGGTACCAAGGTTAAGCTTAGTACAACTTTTCACCCTCAAATGGATGGCCAAGCCAAACGAACTGTCCAAACTCTTGAGGATATGCTTAGAGCTTGTATTTTAGAGTTTAAGGGTAGTTGGGATGAACATCTTCCACTCATTGAGTTCGCTTACAATAAAAGTTATCTTTCAAGCATTGGTATGGTTCCTTTTGAGGCTTGCTATGGCAGAAGTTGTAGATCCTTAGTGGGATGGTTTGAGGTATGAGAGATGGCTTTATTGGGTCCGAATATTATCATAGAAGCCTTATAGAAGGTGAGGTTGATATAGGAGATGTTGAATATAACCCAAAGTAGGCAAAAATCATATTCTATTGCGAGGAGAAGGGATCTTAAATTTATAGTTGGTGATTAGGTCTATTTGATCTCACCCATGAAGGTTGTGGTTCAATTTGGCAAGAAAGGTAAATTGAGTTAAGATTTGTGGGTCTTGACAGAGTGTTGAGGAGGATTGGTAAGATGGCCTATGAGTGGTCCATCCATGTATCTATGTTGAGAAAGTGTGTGGGTGACCCAAATGCTATTGTACCCTTGGATGTTGTGGGTATGGTGGAAGATATTTTGATTTATGAAGAGGTTTCAGTAGAAACTTTTGATAGGCAAGTGAAGAGGTTGATGGACAAGGATATAGCTTCATTTAAGGTCCTTTGGAGGAACCAACAAGTTGAAAGTGCCACATGTGAAGCCAAGGCAGACATGCAAAAGTGATATCCCTATATCTTTAAATCCCCTATATGATTTCAAGTCTTAAGTTTCTGCCCTTATATCATTTGCATGCATTCATGTTTATGTTGACAAGTTTATGGAGATTTTGACACTTATACTATTATTTTTGAAAATGATGTTTAAATGCATTTGTTGCATTCATATGATGTGCTAAAATCCTCATAATCACTTCTCTCATATATGCTTTTTGACCTTTGGTGATGAATGTTTCCAAGGGGCAGATATTGAAATGCCCAAAAAATGCTTGAAAATGTGCCTCGAAAATGTCCATAATCGTAACTTCCATATATCTCAAAATCCATGTGTAATATCAAAAATTTGACATCATATTCTTGATCAGGGGGAAAAATTAAGTGGGAAATGGGTATAACCCTGATTTTAGAGGAACCCTAGTGAAATTTCATTTTTGCTAACTTTGTAATTTCCAGTGTGCATCGACGTTGCCTACACGACATGGACCCATCGCGGAGTAGTGTTGTGACTTCCTATTTCAAGCTTCTACTATGAAATGTTTTGTCTGTTATGACTATGCATGTTTCGAGATATAAAACTAAAATCTATTATGAGATTTGATAATGGATTTCAAGCTATCTTGCATGAGGGTTTTACTATGTGTTGGTGGGTTGTTTTACATTGAGTTTCCTAACCTGATTTCACTCTTGAATTGCATGATTTTAAACTAGAATTAAACACCCTCCAAGTGTTTAATAAAATGTCTTGACAAGAATTCTTGGGTTATTGATAGTCTATGATATGGTTTACAAGCTAAGTGACTCTATTATGACGAAGGGATTGTAAGTATGTATTGAATTCATGAAAAGTATCTATAATGTTGCAAGTTGACCACACCTTGTTGAGGGGGTGATATGCCTCAACTGCTTTGATGGAGGGTTCTATGCCGATCTACCATGTTGAGGGTTATATACCTCAACCACTTTGATAGGGGTGCTATGCCCATCTACCACGTTGAGGGCTATATACCTTCACAACTTTCATGGGGGGTGCTATGCCTATCTACTATGTTAAAGGGTATATAGCTTGACCACTTTGATATGAGATGTTATGCCCATCTACAATGTTGAGGGATATATATCTTGACCACTATGATGGGGGGTGACATGCACATCTACCAATTGAGAGCTAGATACCTCAATCACCTTCAAAGGGTGATTTTGCCTTAGATTCTAAGTACTAGTCTGCTTGGTCTATGATGATGGACTCTTCCTACACATATAATCTATATTCTTAAATTATATGTTTTACAAGCATATTTTACTTCAAGCAATGATCATGCATGCCATTTTGTTATTATACCTATCCGTTGTTTAAGACTATGCATTTTGACTATGTTGCCTATCTCTTGTTGCATTATATCCCACATACTTAGTACATTGAAATGTGTTGATGCATATTCTATGCCTACATGATATTACCATGTAGGAACCAGAGCTCCTTACGATCATCCTCCATGTGGCTAGTTTTGGCTTCTCAAAGATAAGCTTTTGGTGAGTCCTCAAGTTGGGGGACTCTAGCTATGCTACTTTTGCTTTAGTTATCTCTTTATGTTGACTATTTGATACTATAACGGTGAGCCTTGAAAGTGTCATAGTCACCGTTCTAATCTATGAGTAGAGGTATTGTTGGAACAAATGATGTACTTATGCTATGAGCTTTGACTCTTCTATGTTTTATGATATCAAAGACTTCTCTTAGTCCTAATTTCCGTTTTTATTATTTCTTTTTGTTGTTTACATTGCTTCTGCGACCAAGGATGTGTGGTAGTTATGCCAAGAGGCTTATTTGGGTTCTTATTCTCCGTGTCACATCTAGGCCCTAGGTTTGGGTCGTGACAACCCTTTGATCAATTTTTCCAGCCACCTTATCATTTTTCTGGCAAGTATCACTAGTTTCTAGGGTTTTTTTCCTTTTTCTTCTCGTTCTGATCAACATAGTTCATCATTTACTCCGGTATGTTTCTTGGCCTATTTTTTATCATCAAAAGTTGATTTGCTCGAATTGTATGTATGAATTTGGGATTGAATTATAGACCAAGGTAATGTATTTATGGGATTGATGTAATTTGAAATAGAATCAGGGTTTTAATCTATATGAATAATGTATTATATTGATTGAATAACTTGCCCTTGTTGCTATGCTTGATATCATGCTATGTTAGTGATTGTTAATTAATTGAATAATCCCAGTTGGAAATTGTGTATTCCTTTGCAAATTCATAATAGCATGATGGTGTTTTCGTGGGGTGATGTTGATAAAATTTGCGGGTTGATAAATTCTTGGCATACTTGTGGATTAATTCACTAGATTGTTATGTGTGCACTTGAATGTTATTGTTGGATGTTTTGGGGAACGATGTCATGAGTTTACTCTTGAATGTATTCGGGGGAATGGTATTTGATTGTGTATTGATTGATATGATTTTGATTATAGGGTAGATTTTTTATTGGAATGTCATGATAAGAGTATGAGTTTTTTGTTCTCATGTTTTGAATGATGAAAACTATCTTCGATACTGTTTGATTCTAGTTGGAATGGTGTTTAAAGTCTGTGTGGTGAAATGATAGGTACTTCAGGTACCTATTATTCCCTGCTACAAGAGTCTCCTATGACTCGTAGAAGGGTCTATAAGTTGTTGCTGCCTCTCATAGGGAATAACAGTGACCAAAGAACCATGAACACTTACCATATGAGACCCACCTACGGGTCATAGTCCCTTCTACGAACCATAGTGAGGTCTTATGGACCTAAGCTTGTGTGAAATTTTATAAACTAAAACCTTGTAAGAAACCTATCTACAATATGTAGTCAAAGCTACGAGTTGTAACTGCGTCTCGCACCTAGTTTCAATGTTCAAAATTGTTATACACCTGTGGACTACGAGGTGATAGTATGGCTCGTAGTCTCCACCATGACTCATACCAGGGCCTCATACCTGCTATCTACAACTGATACATTGTTGATTTTCCCTTATTTTTCTTTTGTGTTTGTCTTATTTTGTTGAATGATTTGAGGCAGATCAGGGTTTGTTTATGCTTATTTACAGGTAGTATGGCCCCCAAGACAAAACATATAGAAAAATGGGCTACTAATACAACACTTATGGATTAGGAGTCTGTAAAGGGTATGAAGAAGATTTCTGATGATGGGTTAGAGCCAAAGTGGAAGAGTAAACTAGTTCAATCATTCTACAGGAGCCTCAATTGGTGGATACAAGTTTGAGCCATATCCCAGCGCTAGAGGATGAGATAAGATAACATGGGGTTAGATAGTTAACGGAAAAGCTGGGCAAATACTCCCTGCTCATAGTGCGGGAATTTTATGCAGCTCATGTGACGACCATCCTACAAGACCTTCCCAAGGGGAAAAAGGCTCTTGATCAGCCTAGATTAATAGAGGTATTGGTTAGAGGTAGGCAGGTCTACATCTCGGAGGAGATGCTCCATCGCATATAGTTTGCTCCTACGTACAGAGCACCAGAGTCTGCAGTTAAGTTTGATCCGTGGATTAGGCAGATTAGATAGGCTATTATTTCTAAGAGTGTGGACCTACGGACAGAGCTCTTGAGATGGGTTGCTAGACAAATAGTTGAGCATAGTCCAGAGCCGACATAGGCTATGACACATTCAGAGTCGATCATGAAGTCTTCCCTCTCCTTTCCCGCCAAGTTTTGGTTGGCTATTATCAGGTCTCGTATCTGACCCACTTTTATAGAAAATATTATTACATTGGAGTGAGTTGCT
>DF357464.1:1562-12149 GCA_000787875.1 Solanum virginianum | reverse complement strand
GCTGGTTCACATGAAATCATGTCAAATTTATTGGAATGCAAAATGTTAGCTAGTTTACTTGCCTTAGTTGTTAGAATTTAGAAAATATGCCTTATTGGTACTTTTTGATAATCGTAAACATTTACTTTATCTAGTTAGCTTGTGCCATTGTTAATAGTATTGTTGACAATAGATTCTGGATTTTTGATAGCATGTGGAGCTATTAAAATAGTTATGGTTGGGTAGATTGTTTATGAGCTTTAGTATTTGAAGCATGTTTTATGTCCTTTCTGGTACTTAGGGTAATTGTGAGTATGTGATCCTTGTTATTTCTTGGTTGCCCTATTTTTATTATGGTTGGCTTTCTATTGTTTGTCTTGTGAAGTATGATGGCCTTAGTATAGGATATGAGAACTTTCTTTAGATACCTTAATATTGTTCGGCTGGCTTAGAATCCTATAACATGGCATAGCTTACTAGCGATTGGTAGGTAAATCTTAGCTAGGCAACAACTTGCTCGACTAACCCTCTATTATCCATGTTTCCTTACATTCGATGGATTTTGGGAACATTTGTAGACTTGGGTCCCGTATTTCATATTTTCTGGCTTTTAGTTGATAATTGAATGGTCACATTAGTCCCTATTTGTTATAAAAGGAAATACTTGGCAACTTTTAATGTCCAAATAAAAGGAAAGAGAAATTAGGCACTTCTAGTTTTATTAGACAAGCATATTTGGCAAGCATCCGGGTAGTAGTAGTCCCTGCCTTAGCCCCCTTCATATATTACGGAACATCCAAGTAGCAGTAGTCTCGGCCTCAGTTCCTTCATATATTAGGCGAGTATTTGGGTGGCAATACTCCTATCCTCAGCCCCTTCATATATTAAGCAGTAGTAATTGTCCCAACATCAACCTCCCTAATTTACTAGGAAAGCATCCATGTAGCAGTATTCCTAGCCTTGACGCCCAGTTCCTACAAGACTTCTACCCTTGAATCATCATGGTTTAGGGTTGGTTTTGATTCGTGGTCATTTTATGGTAGTTTTATTACTTCTTAATTCCCTGTATATTAGTTCTCTAGTGTCCCCGTCGAGCTTATATAGTCCTGGTCGGGTATAGGTAGCTTAGCTTTATACTTAGAATTCTCTTACTTGTATGGTAATTAGTTTTCTTAGTATTTGCAACTTATCTGACTTTATTTAGATATATTCCTCCATTTTCATATTGTTTTTACCTTTCCTGCTTAGTCAGACTATGATGCCTATGGAGTACCTGTTGTCTAGTAACTTATGCTACACTCTGCATCTGCTCTCATGATACAGGTCCGAGCACCAGTCACCAACACTGATTGACCTAGCTTCCAGTAGCCCACACCGAAGGATTGGGTGAGCATTTCGCCCATTTTAGATCATTTTGTCTCCTTTAGCTTAGTAGCCCATCTTTTTGTAATTAGATCTTATGCATAAATTTGGTCCAGTTTTGGGACTTGTACGCCTTCTTTTTGTGTATAACAACTCTATACTAGTGACTTCTAGGTTCCTTGTATATATTTCCAGTAAGTTTTTGTCTTATCTTCTATATTGTTGATATAAGATTAGATTCTGTCAGTTTCTCCTTAATACCTATTACTTATAGTTCTGGATATGTAGGTTGGCTTGCCTATCGATGGGTTATGGCAGGCACCATCACGTCCTAAGAAACTAGGTCATGATAGAGGTAGAGCTAAGGTCATAGAACCAACCCATGAGCACGACCAGGCATCGACACTAAAGCTCGAGATTGAGGTAGCGTATTTTGAGCATTAGCCTACAGAGTAGATTTCAGATTCCCCTGCACTTGGATTCGTGGCCACACCACTACTACAGGATACTTTGCTTGTGATCCTCAGCTTCATGGAGGGTATATCTCAAGCAACCACTATACTGAGAACTTCAGGGGGACCTTAGATCTGAGAAGAAGGTCAGACTTCAGAACATGTAGGGGTTCCATTTGATCAGACCCCTGGTTCACAGCATACTATTATTGATCCTTGACTGGTAGATTAGTTGATCCCTACTGTGGTTCTGCTATAGACTATTAGCCCAATAATGTCTATTAGGATGCAGAAGATGTTATAGAAGTGCATTAGATTAGGGCCTCCTAGATTCTCAAGTGTTGTGGGTGAGGATACCCATGAGTTTTTGGTCAGTTGCTAGGAGAGGATGCATAACCTCAAGTTATTTGGGCCCTATAGGTTTGATTATACAACTTTCTAGCTAGATGAGTCCTATCTCAGTTGCAGACCAGTAGGTTCACCTGCTATAAGATGGACCCAATTCTCTGAGGCTTTCTTAGAGAAGTTTATGCCTCAATGTTTGAGAGAGAGGCTGAGGGATTAAAACTTTGGTACAAGGTACAATGTCAAATAATGAGTTTGAGGTAAAGCTCCATGAGTTATCTCAACACATTGTTATGATCATGGTGACAGAGAAGGAGCTAGTCGACAAATTTGTCAAGGGTTTATCTTATCGCTTGAGATTGGCTACAAAGTAGATAGTTATATTTGGGTGTTCTATGCAGATAGTAGATCATGTGCGTACCATTCAGGCTATACCTCGCTTAGCCTATGGAGACAGCGACAAGCGACCATGTTTTTAGGGTAGTTTCACCGAGCATCTGTATCTTAGTAAATGTTTTCAGGGCAGGGGTTATCAACAACAAGTCCAACATGGTAGGCCAATTCAGGCCTCTTTATAGATTACTAATGGTGGTACAGGGGGTATATATAACTAGGGTAACCAGGCCTTGGTTAAAATGTCATGAGGTCAGTCTTCTAGGATTCTAGGTCATGGTAGCCTTTGGGTTTCTTTTGGGTCAAGTAGGAAGCTTCATTCTAAGGGCCAATTTTTGAGTGTGGTGAGGTTGGCCACTGTTCACGCTCTAACAGGAAAGCGGTCGCTATTAAGTATAAACCTAACCAGAGGCTAGGGTCGAATCCTTAGGCAATACGGGGTTTGACCAAATTGACTCACAAACAATAATTTCAAGTACCTATCGACTATATTCTTTAGAATGGGGGGTTTTGCGAATTGGAATAATATATCTACAAACACTATACTAATAGTCACGAAGAGATAATCAATTTGAGGAGCAACTTGGGAATTGTGTTCCCCATGATTCACTAACTCAAATACCCTAGATAACATACCCCTAATTAAGACATTGCATGCAGGACGACAACTTAGGTTCTTCCAGCCCTCTTGCAAAGGTGAAGGTGAAATTTCAGTATGGCGCTTGGCCAGCAACCATAGTGTGCCAACTAACTATTACCCATTGTTTCCTAATCAAATAAATACAAATAATCCATGTTATTAGAGGCTAGCTACTCATGGTTTCCACAATCCCAAGGTGTGGGGGTTTAGCCACTCATAGCTAGGGCAAAACCACAAATAATGAATAGAACAAACATGGTTGAGAAATTACCCAAAGAAAATGAAGAACAAAAACCACCTTGATATTGAAATCACAAGCCTGAAGAAGGAGTTTGATTACAAGTGATTTCAAATCCCCAAATTGGGTCTTCAAATGTAAAACACTAAGTATTTACACTAAACCCTAGAAAAAGATCTCTAAAGATATTCGAGAAGCTCCACAATCTCTACTAAATAATAGTCTCTATCTTCTTCCCTTTTAAAATCCTAACTTAAACTATTTAGACTATTTAGAAAAAGGACCTAAAAATAAATAAGAACAGTTTGATCGGTAGCAGTTACAATTCTTAGCACATCAAGCTTTCATAATTAGCACTTGTCATTTTGTATTTAACTACTATGATCCATACTATGAATGTTGTCTGGTCTATAACTCATATCCTTTACTCATATGGCTGACTTCAGTTTCTTAGATTTTGATATTTGGAAGTTTTTAATCACTATGACTACCTCATGCAGCTTGTAGCTTGGGCTACGACTCATTGTGCATCTCATAGGTCTTCCAATTCAACAAAATCTACTACTTTTCCTCAAAATCATGACAACCTATATTTTCTGCAAAAACAAACATAAAACACATAAAAATCATAAAAAGTCACATTAAGAACTTGCAAAATCCCTTGTTTTAGGCATCAAATATGTTGTATCTTGACAGTGCATCAGCCACTTTGCTAGATAGTGCCCTGTTATTACCCAAAGACAACATCAAGCCCACCAGGTATAGAAGTATCAGTAGGTTCAGGGCCTAGTCCAGTCGACTTGAGGTGATACAGGGTGGCAGATGTGACTTTTAGGTACTAAGGGTAGCCTCTAGCTAGGATGGACAAGTTGTAAAGGTGCTCATGGTTATATATATATTTTCCCCAGTAGACCAGAAACAGAGGCATCATAGTTACCATCTCAGCATTCCAATAACCTATTTATGCACTATTTATTCCAGCGTATACTTTTTTAACCATTTCTTATGATTATGCACATAGCCACTCTCATAGGTGATTCTTTCATAGAAAATTAAGTATATTGATCCTATGTGGTGTCTATTCTAGGGTATGATACTAGGGCAGACTTGATTTTGTTGGATATGGTGGACTTTGATCTTATTTTAGGTATGGATTAGTTGTCCTCTCTCCAGTAGATTTTAGATTGCTTTCCAAGACTATCACCTTGTGTATGCCTAGTATTTCTCCCATTGAGATGTTGGCTTAGATTTACATTGGGCCAGTAGATTTTAGATTGCTTTCCAAGACTATCACCTTGTGTATGCCTAGTATTTCTCCCATTATATGCTCAAGTACAAATAGTCCTATGTTGACTAGGGTGATTTCATTTCTTAGGGGCTCAGCGATTAGTAGTGAGGGGTTGGCTAACTTATCTTGCCTATGTCCAGGATACTGTTGTTGACTCATCTTCCCATTATTCTATTTAAGTGGTCTGAAAGTATTCATAATGTCTTTTCTACTGATCTTCCCGATCTTCCTCTTGAGCAGGACATCAATTTTAACATTTCTATTGAGCTAGGTACCCAGCAAATTTCTATTCTACCCCCCACTAAATAGCTCCAACTGAGTTGAAAGAATATAAGAAGCAGTTTCACCATCTCCTGAGTAGGGGTTTCATTAGGCCTAGTGTGTCTACGTGGGGTGCCCCTACTCTATTTGTGAAGAAAAATAATGGTACTATATGTATGTGTATTGACTATCAATAGCCTAAAAAGGTGTCCATAAAGAATAGGTAGTCAATATATTGATGACTTATTTGATTAGCTTTGAGGTGTAGTGGTGTTTTCTAAGATAGACCTAAGGTAAGGATACCACCAGTTGAGGATTTAGGAGGCTGCCATCCTTAAACCAGATTTTCAAACTCAATATGGCTATTACGAGTTCTTAGTCACATCTTTTGAGTTGACTAATACCCCCACAACTTTCACGGATTGAATGAACTATATGTTTAGATCCTATTTAGACTCTTTTGTTATAGTGTCCATTGATGATATTCTTATTTCCTCTATTAGTCATGAGCAACATGAGTAGCATTTAAGGGTTGTGCTCTAGACAATATGGGATTATTGGTTGTTTGTCAAAATCACCAAGTGTGAGTTTTGGTTCAGGTTTGTGGTATTCCCAAGGCACATGGTGTCCAAGGATAAAGATTGAGCTAGACCTACTTCTCCCACCGAGGTGCATATTTTTTTGGTTTGGTAGGGTATTACAAGTGGTTCAAGGAAAGTTTCTCTTCTATTGTGGCATTCTTGACTAGACTGACTCGAAAGAATATTCCCTTCTAGTAGACTGATGAGTACGAGCCAAGCTTTCTAAAGCTTAAGGTCATATTGACTTCAACTCCAATTCTTACTCTTCATGTTGAGGGCCACAAATTTATAGTCTAGTGAGATAGTTCAATGTTATCTTGGGTTGTGTTTTGATATAGTCAAGCAAGGTTGATGTGTATGATTCTAGACAGCTGAAGGTACATGGGAAGAACTACCTCACTCTTGACTTGGAGTGGATGACAATAGCCTTCTCTTTGAAGATGTAGTGGCACTACTTGCATGGTGCTCACTGTGAGATCTTTACCGATCATAATAGTCTTTAGTACATTTTATTTCTGAACGATTTAAATTTAACATAGCGTAGGTGGTTGGAGTTACTAAAGGACTATGATGTCAATACTCTTTGACATCTTGGCAAGGCTAATGTGGTAGAAGATTCCTTGAGCCGAAAGGCAGTGAGTATGGAGTGTTTAGCCTTTTTTCAGTTGAGAGTGACCTTTAGCTTTAGAAATCCAATCTTAATCTGACTAAATGATTCGACTAGATATCTTTAAGCTAGGAATGGTTCATGCTAGTATTGAGGCTAGATCTTCCTTATTGGAATATATTTGGGAACAATAGATTGGTGATCCACATGTGGTAGTGATTCGAGATAAGATGCTTAGAAGAGAGGCTAAGAAGTTGACCTTAGATCTGCAGGGTATTTTGAGGATTGAGGGTCGTATCTATGTCCTGAGAGTTGGAGACTTGGTTAGGTTGATAGTTGAGGAGGCCTACTTTTCTAGATACTTTTTTCTCCTGGTTTAGCTATGATGTATCATGATCTCAAATAGCATTACTGGTGGTGTAGGATGAAGAGGGATATCTCAGCTTTATAGGTAGGTTCTTCAACTGTCAGTATGTAAATTCGAGCACCAGAGGCCTAGTAATGCGATGCAGCGACTTCTCATTTATAATAAAAACTTGGAGTGGATAGCTTTGGATTTTATTGTAAGTCTACCGCATACGTCTTGGGGTTTTGATTGCATTTGTATCATCGTAGATTGATTAACCAAGTCTTCCCACTTCTTGCCAGTTTAAACTACTTATAGTTAAGAGATGTTGGCTTAGATTTACATTGGAGAGATAGTACATTTGCATGGAGTGTCAGTTCCTATCATATCAGATTGAGATACTCAATTGACATCGTACTTCTGGAGGTCTATTCAGAAAGTGTTAGACACCTATGTCGATCTCAGCACGGCTTTTTACCCTCAAACTAATGGTAAGTCAGAGAGGACTGTTAAATTTTTGGAGGACATGCTTAGAGCTTGCATTATTGATAGTGGATACTCGCACCCTATCATCCCTGATGATTGAGGTACAAACCCCTTAACCTAGTTATCAAGGTACAAACCCCTTGATTGGTTGGTGGATGCTCGCACCCTATTACCCCTGGTGATTGAGGTACAAACCCCTCAACTGGGTCATCAACGTACGAACCCCTTGATTAGTTATCAAGGTACAAATCCTTCGATATGGTTACCCGGGCTCTTAAAACCCCGAGTAGGGTATGGTCAATTTCTAACACTATATAGGAGAATATCATTTACATACATTCCTTTCATCATAATAAAGTCATTCAACTCATAAAACATGATTTAGACCTTCAATTCCTCAAGAAACCATAACCGAACATTTTATGAAACACTTGGCAGGTGTGTAGAGCTAGTGTAAAACTATGTAATTTAGGGATGAAATCATGCAAAACAATCCAACGTAAAAACCCTTGGTTCCAAGTCCTCTTTGGAAGGAACTCCAAAAGTGTGAAGTGAATTGTACATCATGATCTAATATGATGGACGAAAGAACCCGATGCAACCTTACTGAGTCATGAATGTACAACCTAGCATATCCCACAATAGATCTTAGATTCATAGCTCAAAACATGCTAAAACAGTCACAGTTTCATGAAACCCTAGCATAGTTCATAGTCTAATTCATAATAAGTAAGACCCGTAAGTAAATCGACTCGAAATCATGCAATTTAGGTAAAAAGGAGCTTGGGTTCATAGTCAAATTTATAGTAAGTAAGACCCATAAGTAAATCAACTTAAAATCATACAATTTAAGTAAAAAGGAAGTTTAGGCTTAATAGGTGAAAGGAACCCATGAATGAAACCCACATACCTTAACTTTGGAGAATTCTTGATTAAGATTGAAAATAGAGACCTGAAGCTTGAGTGAAATCCTTAAGATACAAAAGAGATTTGGACACTTGAATTTTGAGGTGAAATATTATCTAAGAACCCATTTAGGGTGTCCAGAACATAAATCAAATTAGAATTCAGAATAAGTTACTATTCATTTTAGGAAAATTTGGGCAGAGTTTCCTCTGTATTGGGGAATGTCTTGAATGATATGAGGGTGAAATATGGCTAAGTATAGGTTTTTTATGCATGGGAAGGCTTAGGCCAAGACCCAAAAGCCTTGGATCGAGATAGAAATCACTAGCAACAAAATATATAGGTCCACATCTGATCTGCGACCCAGACCTATCACGGAGGAAAAATTTACATAGGTCCACGATGGCTGCGTGTCACGACATCATCGCGGATCGATTCTGGAAATCAAAATTTTACAAAAATGAAATTGCCATTCGTTTGCTCTAAAATCGAGTTAGACCCAATTCCCACTCAATTTGACCCCCTGATCAATACTTTGAAGTCAGATTTTTGATATCATGCACGAATTTTGAGATATATGAAAATTATGATTTTGGGCACTTTCGAGGCACATTTTCGGGCACTTTCTTGGGGTCATTTCGATATCTCCCCCTTGGGAATATTCGTCCCCAAATGTCAAAGAAATGTATATAAGAGACATAAACATGATAATTTCGACCCACATAAGGATGCAATAGTGCACTGAAACATCATTTCAAAAATCCCAACATAAGTGTAAAATTATGATTAATTTGTCAATCTAAACATGAATGTATGCAAAAGTCATGGGATGAACTTAGACTTAATATCACATAAGGGACTTAGAGTTAGTAACTTAAACTTGAATAGAGTGGAATACATAAGGATATCGCTTTTGCATGTCCGCTTCGGCCTCCGATGTAGAACTTTCGACTTGTTGATTCCTCCAAAGGACCTTAACGGAAGCAATGTCCTTGTTCCTTAGCCTCTTCACTTGCCTATCAGAGATCTTTACTAGAACATCATCATAAGTCAAGTTGTCTTCAACTTCACCCACAACATCCAATGGAATAATAGCATTCGGATCACCCATATACTTTCTCAACATAGACTCATGAAACACCAGATGAACCAAATTATTTTAACTAGGATACTCCAACTCATAAGCCATCTAACCAATCCTTCTCATTACCCTATAAGGACCCACATATCTTGGACTCAACTTACCCTTCTTACCAAAACAAACTACAACCTTCATGGGTGAAACCTTTAAATAGACCCAATCACTAACTTTAAATTCAAGTTCTCTCCTACTCATATCGACATAAGATTTTTGACGAATTTGGGCTGTTTTAAACCTTTCTCTAATCATCCTAACCTTCTCAAGAGCCTCCATACCCAGATCCATCCCCAACAAAGCCACCTCTCCAACCTCAAACCACCCAATCGGTGATCTACAACGCTACCATGGAGGGCCTCAAAAAGAGTCATACCAATGCTAGAATGATAGTTATTGTTATATGAAAACTCAATCAATGATGATCATCCCAACCAACCCTCAACTGCAATACATAAGCCCTAACCATATCCTCAAGTTTTTGGATGGTTCTTTCGACTTGGACATCTGTGAGTAAGCCGGCCCGGGAACCGGCGATCCCAACCAACCCTCAACTGCAATACATAAGCCCTAACCATATCCTCAAGTTTTTGGATGGTTCTTTCGACTTGGACATCTGTTTAAGGGTAAAAAGCCATTCTAAGCTTAACTCTTGTACTAAGATTCCTTTGAAAGGACCTCCAAAAATGTGAAGTAAATTGAGCACCACGATCCAACATGATAGACAAAGGAACCCAATGCAACCTCACCAAGTCATGAATGTACAACCTAGCATAATCTTTAGCCCAATATGTGGTCTTAACTGGTAGAAAGTGAGCTGATTTCATCATTCTATCAACCACATGAAATCAAAACCCTTTCTAGTCTTGAGCAACCCAACCATAAAATCCATATTAATCTCCTCCCACTTCCAAGTAAGAATCTTTATGTCTTGTACTAGGCCACCCGACCTTTGGTTCTCGGCTATGACTTGTTGGCAACTGTGATAACCAGATACAAATTTGGCAATGTCCCTCTTCATGCCTCTCCACTAATACACATCTCTCAAATCTCTACACATTTTGGTAGAACTTGGTTGAATATAATAGGAAGAACCATGAGCCTCATCAAGAATCTTTTCTCTCATGCCACTAACACAAGGCACACACAACCTACCTTGGTATCTAAAGGTACAATCTCCCCCTTAGGAGAAAACCTCCACCTTATCATCTCTTGCCAATGCCTTCAATCCAATAAAGCAGGGTCAAGACCTTACTTAACTTTTGCCTCCTCAACCAATGAAGATTTAGAGCCATCAACTACCATAACATCCCCATTATCAACCTCTTCCAACCTAACCCTCAATCTTGCCAACCGATGGACCTCCCTAGCTACTTCTTTGCCACCATCATCAACATGAGCTAGGCTACCCTTGAACACCCTACTCAAAGCATCCACCGCCACTACATCAGACATACCAGGATGAAAATGTGTCACGTCCCCGTTTATGGGCCGTGACTGACACCCATTTAGGGTGTCCAGAACATAAATCAAATCAGAATTCGGAATAAGTTACTATTCATTTTAGG
>DF357465.1:186497-197873 GCA_000787875.1 Solanum virginianum | reverse complement strand
GACCCAAATCGTTATAGCCATAAAAGCAAGCGTTTTCTTGACCAACCAATGTCTCCACGCCACTTAGGGGATCCAACATACTAGGCTTGTAGCGTTAAATTAATTGTAGAATTGAAAAACACAAATTTCCTTGCTAGCACTGTAGCAACCTGAGGCCTTTCTTGAAAGTTCTTGAGCTTGGAAATATTTTCTAAGTGTAGAAAGCTTTTTGGAATGAAGAATATAAGTTAATCTTGTATATAGCCTTATCACATGACCCCACAACCCCCACATGGTCCAATAGCAATTTAATACACAGGGGTGGACAACTTTTTAACCTCCTTTAAGAATTTAAGTCTTGAAAAATACACTTTGGTTCCCAAACTTTCCCTACATAAGCCAATTAAGGACATACAAAAATACAGTTAAAACATATGAATTCTCACAACTCAAGTTTTGAAAAAAAAAATCTACTTGAGTCCTCAACTTTCTAAAATGTCACTTTAATCTCAAATTTTCTAAAAATGACACATTAGTTCCAATTTCGTAATGGTTCCAACACACCACAATAAGGGTTCTAACATAGATGATCCGTAGTAAAAAATAATTTTTCTTGTTATTCCGAGCTTAACTAGAAAAGTATGCGACCAGTCCTTGTCACGGACTTATCGGCCATTAGTGCAAAAATGGCCTAAACCCATTCCTAGGCTAAAATAGGGAAAATATTAAACTTCAAGCAAAAATGTACTACTCCATAAGGAGTCCACGTTGTGGACTTATCGTGTACTAGTTCAAAAAGTTCCTTAATTTCTTGTTTTCACTTAAGGGTAATTGGGTAATAACTGAATGCCTATATATATGGGAATACCTTACTCCTCAGTCATTTTCAAGCCCTAGAACACTCAAAAACTCTCCCAAAAATCCTCTTAATTCCTCACAATTCCCTAATCTAAATTCAAGATATCTCAAGAACTTGCTTTGAATTTCAAGAACCCAATTGAAGCCTCATGTCTTCCTCAAGCTTTTCTTCAAGAAAGTCTCAAGTTAAAGGTATGTGGGCTTCATTCATTGGGATTCATCCATGTATGAAGCCAATCCTTCTCCATCACCAAATTTCATGATTTTTAAGGTTGAATACTTTATGGGTAAACTTTATTATGCATTATAAACATGATTAGAGTTTGAATTCTTCGAGTATTGATTGATTAAGCATGAATATCTATTGAAGGCTTATCCCATGAGTTAATTTATATATATTGAAGCTATGCATGATGTGAACTATGTAAACTATGATATATTATGAACTTTTAAGATGGATTTTATGACACCCAAATTGGGGTTTCTACTACAATGTTGGTGGGTTGAATTGAATGATTTTCAAATGACTTGATTTTACTCCTCTCTTGTCTTATACTCTTGAATTTCATAATTTTAAGCATATATACATATACCCATCATGTTTTAAATTTACATGGCAAGGATTCTTATGTTGATGAAAGACTATTGAATGTTTTGCAAGACAAGCATAATATGATAAATTATAGGTGTTTGCAATAAATTTTAAAAGTGATAGAAAATAAAATACAATCACAAATAAAATATAAAAAAATATAATTTTATTGATACACATGTTAATACAAATCTGTTCCTCCCTTGATTCTTCTCTCCTAAGATTTCTCCATGATTCAAGGGTCGTTAGTGGCGTATTTCTCGAATTAGGATGATATATTTGGATCTCTATGAGATATTTGAGATGTCTTTTCAAGGGAATATAATATCCTTTATATAGGTATGGATTAGGGTTTAGGGTTTGAGTAGCCTTCAAGAAACTCTGATCGAAATAGGACTCATCTTGTAGAGTCCTACAAAATTTCAATATCTATAAATGCCCCCTGCTTCAAGGCTTGTCGAAGTGTAGACTTGATGAAACTCTAAGACGAGGCTTGAAGTACTCATGGTTTTGTAATTTCAGATATGGAGATTTAATTTATGAGATTTGCAGATTTGATTTATGAGAGAAGAGATGAAGTGCAGATTTGGTCCCACTAGGCGTGCCATTTTGTTTACAACTAATTTTTAAAGTGATAGACAGATAAATTGGAATCACAAATAAAAAATAAAGAAATAAAAATTTTATTGATAAACAATATGGGTGCAAATCTGTTCCTCCCTTGATTCTTTTCTCATAAGATTTCTCCATGATTCGAGGGCCATTAGTGGCGTATTTCTCAAATGTAGGATGATTTTGACCTCCATAAATCATATTTTGATCTCTCTATGGGATATTTGAGATGTCTTTACAAGGGAATGTAATACCCTTTATATAGACATGAATTAGGGTTTATGGTAGAGTAGCGTCTAAGAAACCCTAACTATAATAGGACTAATTTTGTAAAGTCCTACAAAATTTCAATGTCTACAATAAGCTCCTAAGCATGCATTGAACTCATAAAAAGTTAAGATGATTTATAAGTAAAATGTTAAGCCCTTATACTATATTCTACCCTCTTATGAGTGAATAATGTCTACGTGAAGGGGTCAAGCATGATAACTATTTTATCCTCATTTATAAACTAAAGCTCGCTAGAAAGGGTTAAGCATATCATAAGTCCTACCCTCATCTGTAATACAATGCCTACTAGAAGGGGTTAAGTTTATGAAATGTTTTACCCTCTAGTGTAAGGTATATGCTCACTTGTAGGGGTAAAGTACATGAATGATCTACTCTTACCATGTTATCATGTTTTATAAGTCATTCAATTTATAATTAAATTTATGATTATGTCAAGTATTCTGTGGGACTAGACTTAGCACCGAAAAAGACTTAAGGTGGAGCCTCGACCCAAGGGGTCCTTATATAAAGTCATAGTCTTTTAACTATAAGCCACCATAGGTTCATAATATTTTCCTTAAATGGGATTTTACTAGTGGATTCAACTAGGTCAAGTTACCAACTATGTCGGGTCAAGTTTGGTTTACCTTAACAAGTAGATCATTCCTTTTTTGATGTGGAGGTAAACATTAGGATTCTAAGTAGTAGCTCGCTTGGTCTTATATGTCAGTTAAAGTCTCCTCCCACATATGTATATTATGTTAAGCAAGTTTGACTCTTTTCATGCATATTTTAGCTTAAGCAATGATCATACATGCCATCTTGGTTTTATATCCATCGATTATAATTATGTATCTTGTTAATTTTGGATTATGTCATTGTTGCATTGCAATACTTAGTACATTCCAAGTACTAATCCATACTTCTTTTGCCTACATGATCTAACTATGCAGGGATCGGAGCTCCTACTCATCCTCCTCCTCCACGTGGCTAGTCGGATCCTTTGAAGACTACTTTTGGTGAGTCCTCCACTCTAGGGATAATATCCACTTTACTCTCATGCTTTTGGTAAGACATATTTATTTTGGATTTTTTATCTTTTGAGGGTGAGCCCGGGAGATGTCTTGGCCCCCATTCCATTCGTACTAGAAGTGTTGTTAGATATGGATATTTATGCATTAAGCTTGAATCTTACTATGTTTATGTAATTATGAAAGACTTCCTTTAGTACCTTTTTCCCTTCTATGCTTGTTGTATGTTGATGATGAGATGGAAGTCCCAAGTTCTTAAAACATCGACATAGCATGAGTCATACTTACCCACCCCTTAGACTTTATTTGTTTTGTGATTCATGCAAATCCATTTCCCTATAACATCCTCATAGCTTGAGTCCAAAGTCTCACTTCCCTTAGAAGTATTTGTTACTTTCTTGTTGTTTAATTATGCTTTCGCAACCAAGGATGTACAAACAATATGCTAAGAGGCTTGTTTGGGTTTCCTATTCGCGTGTTAGATCTAGACCCTAGGCTTGGGTTGTGACAATAATACCTTCTCAAAGTGGAAATTAGAACCCGACCTATTTTCTTTTGATTTTTAGGACTTTATTTGTTAGAGTCTTAAAATTTTTATAAGTTTTCTTAATTTCTTTAAGAAAAAAAATTAAGTGGGGACTCTATTTTACTTTTCTTTGAAAATTGATTTTTTTTAAAGTTAAACTAAGTTATTTTTAAACAGATTTTTTCCTAAAATAGTTATTTTCACAATTAACTAAAATGATGACTCTGCTGGGGATTTAATTAAATTCTAACCATTAGATTTGATTTATTTGACTAACTATTTGAAATTTTAATTTTTTGTATCTGCTTTTTATTTGTTTAAATTCAAATATTTAATTAATATTGCATTTCATGGCATTTTTCAATATTACCTTGTGTATTTAAAAGAATGATTTTGCGAACCCGCAGCCAAACTTTTAAATACATTAATACTTTTCGAAAAAGTGGCAATTTATTGACTTGTGATGCATCCAATAATTGTCATAATTTTCAACTCAAATTGTCCGCTTGGGTCCCTTGTCTTTTCAAATATTCACTCTTAGTCCACCTAGAGTAGAGCAAAATCAAAACATTGTAAGAGCATTGGCCTAAGACGACCCAACACGTAATGCGTGTTGGACCCATTAGATATGCCACCTTGAGTCCAAAGTGGCCCCCAGCTCAAATGGATGATCATGTTTATGTGTTTAAAATTTAAAGGTTGTATATGCTATTTGACGAACCATTGTCCCTAGGGTTGGGAGATTATTTTAGTAACTTAGTTTAGTCAAAGTTGGATCTTTACGAGGTATTACTTTATCCAAAGACGTTCGACAATGCCAAGAAGTCCAAGAAGAAGAAATCTTTCACAAAATCTTAGTGTAGAGTTATGCCCCTGCGTAGGTCTAATTTTTGTATTCACTTTTCCTATTATGTATTCCCTTCAGTTTATTTATAAAACTTGAAATATATTTCTAGGGAAATGGAACGTTTCAATTGGTGTACTACATCCTTCAAATCGCTAGGTCTACCCTTGGCATAAACGGTCACAAATATATATTAGGACGCGCTATATTTCATTTATGTGCTAAATGCTATATAATTTCCTTTATTTGCTGTTATTTGGCGTATGTGTTTAAATACTTATGTTTTTCTTCAAACATGATTGGTCCATTATTCCATTCCCAAAGTTTTTGAACACACTAAGTGTATGAATTCAAATTTTGGGGGTCTTTCTAGAATACGCTTTGAGTCCATTGTCAAGAAACGTCTGAAATCACTCCTTCTGTTCAATTGGGTCATCATTGAAATCCATGTTAACCTTATTATTTCCGAAAAAAATAATTTTCCATACCCAAATAGCCGAAGTTATCAACTACCCCACAAGTTTTAAATCAAAATTTAGAACATAACCTTTCAAAAATCAACTTGTGAACATTTTATTAAAATCATAATTTACCCATTTCAGTCCATTAAATGATCAAATTTTGCCCATTTGGTCACCTTTTTTATAACCTCCCATTCCTTGGATTTTGAACTAAACTGTTTAGGCAAAAGAACTGTTATTTATTACTTTGATTAATTATTATGATTAATGGACTAACTCTTTCACTTTTTGAGTTTTTTTCCATTTACATAAGGAGAGACTGATTTATGTTGGTAATCAAAGTTGTTGACTTCATTAAAACAAAATGATTTTCAATATCCGCTGGCAGAACATTCATACTTTACGTGGTCTAAGGTCAAGAAAGTTGCTACAAACTCATAACTTCTTATTTGGAACTATGTTTGACCTGATTCATGCTTCAACATGATATGTAGGCACCACGTCGGCTCAGTCATATTCCCCATACAATTTTCGTATTCCTTTACAATGGAAACTGGGGCATAAGATGATTTCAAAATTCCTTAAAAGAGGACTTTCTCCAGCAAGTCAGAGTTAGAGTCATATTAAAGTTGCAACTAAGGCAGATTTTTAAGGTTTCCCCAAAAAATTAATCAAAAACTACAAGAGAGTTAAGACTCATTCTATGTTCTAAACTGGGGAAGAATTTTTGAAGAGGGTCCTCGAAAATTCTATCAAACTTATGTTTCAAGACGAATGCAATGTGCAAATCAAATGGCAGACCAACATTAAGAGGCAAGACAAAACCAACATGGATTAGTCTCTCAAAAATAAGAATATTTCTTTGGGTACAGGAACTATGAAGTCATAAGGCATCATTAGACATACAATGGCCTCGTCATGATTCAGATGATTGCTAATTTTACTTATTTCCTAAATTTATTCTCATTACTCTATTCATTTTCTAAATTTCTTCATTTTATTGTGATTTATACCATATTTTCTTAATGCTACAGAAGATAGCCTGACACAATGGGCAAGATTATGAGATTTCACCCGGGCCAATACAAACAACTCCATCTTTCAACTTATCTTCTGTTATATTATCTATTTTGACAAGTTAACTTTGTTACTACTTAGATTTAAAATCTACATGTATCGTTACTACAATTGAAGCCATATTTTTTTAAAAAATCATCTCAAATTTTGAAGAGTCAAGCAAGATGTTCACGAGAAAAGGACATAAGTTAATTTTTTAAAGATGTTATTACTTATGCTAAGAAGTTCCGACACCAAGAATTCAACTGGGCAATCCATCTATTATTTTTATTCTATCTTGACAAATTTAGTCCTTCATTATTCTATCTTCTTTTCTTTTGGTGGAAAATTTTAGGTTCTTTGCAAATTCTATCAAGTTTCAGAAAATATGGAGTATCACTTCCTTCAATGTGACACATTAAAATTATTATTAGATCATCACCTCCTTCAGTGTGACATGTTAATTTATTATTGGATTGTCACCTCTTTCAGCACGTGATACATTAAAATTATTATTGGATCATCACCTCCTTCAGCGTGATACGTTAATTTATTATTGGATCGTCACCTCCTTCAGCGCATGATATGTTAATTTATTATTGAATCATCACCTCCTTTAGCGCATGACACGTTAATTTATTACTAGAGTGTCACCTTCTTCAGCGTGACACGTTAAAATTATCATTAGACTGTCACCTTCTTCAGCGTGACACGTTAATTTGTTATTGGGTTGTCACCTCCTTCAGCATGATACGTTAATTTATTATTGGGCTGTCACCTCCTTCAGCGTGATAGGTTAATTTATTATTGAATCGTCACCTCCTTCAGCAAGAGATGTTAATTTATTGTTGGATCGTCTTAGTATGACATGTTAATCTATTATTGCATCGTCATCTCCTTCGGTATGATATGTTGATTTATTTTTTGATCGTCATCTCCTTTAGTATGACACGTTAATTTATTATTAGATTGTCATCTCCTTCAGTTGACACGTTAATTTATTATTGGATCGTCATCTCCTTTAGTATGACACATTAAATCAGGTTTGCACAAATTATATTTGTATTTATGTTTCATTTACAACTAATATCTTTTCATATCTACAATACATAAGCGTGGACTACGTTAGAAAGGATGCAACATAATGTGGAACTTTTTTCTTAGGAGCGAATTGGGACATAGTCTAAAGAGAATTGTCAAACTCTTTTGATACAAGCTGATGAGCGACTTCCATCACAATCCAACCACACCCCTTTTAGAAAGCATGTGGGTATTTCTTTGGGTTCGTCGGTATTAATTTAGCACCTAGATGATTGCAAGTCTCACTAGACGCAACTTTTCTAATATGAGTGACGATTCATCAGGATTTTGAAAATTATGTTTGTGTAAATTCTTAATTAGAGGTGTGAAGTAGGCCACATTCATAGTTAAGAGGTTGCAAGTCAGTTTTCATAATTTGACTTATTTGTCGCTCTTTTCGAACCAAAGGTTATTTTAGCATAAGAGATTTTCTTTTCAACCAATTGAGTAAAACTATAAGCAGCTTGATTTTTAAGTCCAAGGATATGTAGGCCAGATCAATGTTGAAAACTCAACTGTATTCTAAGGATTGTTCTTAACTTTATTCCCAAGCATTTCAATTTCTCCATAATCCGATATTGGGATAGCTTTTGAATACTTTAAAAGTCGTGCGTCAAATCAACCATCATGAACTACAAGTGATCTGAATTCTTATGTAACCTGAGATATGTAGGAAACCTAATACCAAGGTTCGGTCATAATTCCTCAGAATTCTTACCGCTCACCATTTAAATACGATGAATGAGTGGACGGACAAAATTGGATTTGCCAACTTTATTTGCCTCAGATCTCTTTCATCGACCCAAGCCAAATGAGGGGAAGTTGTTAACACCCAATTCTAACCCTTCATATTATAAATTAATTATTGAGCTTCTTTAATTTTTAACAATTTGAAATAATTTTTCGAAAGTCATTCCGAAAGATTTTTAATTGTTTTAGTTTAACTATGAATTATTTTTCAAAAAAAATTAATTAGCTATTAGTTGAGTTAATTATTTCATCTCATTAATTTTAAGAAACTCTTTAATCGATTTATATTGATTCGCCTCATAGCCGAAATCAACCAACTAATCTAATTCGGTTAGTTTATAAATTCTAAAATTGGCCACGATTACAATATAAATGGTTAAATTTCCAATTAAATTTCACCCTCATTTGTCATAATTTTGGACCTAATTTAAGTCCAGTTTTGGACCAATTTCAGCCTAATCTACCCACAACTCGACCCACTCTTCTTTAACTCTAATCAGCCATCATATGTAATACATACATACATACATACATACATACATACATACATACATACATACATATCCACATGCTCTTCCTTCTCTTTTTTCCCTTTTTGCTCCTTCATGTGTCCCATTGCTTCTCCTTCGTCCTCCTCATCTCCAAAATCGACAACAACCAAATGGCTAGCAAACGTCCAAATGACTTCAATGTCAATTCATCCAGCTGTCTTCATCTCACCCTATCCCTCGTCCTTGGTCGCAAAATCAATGGATGAGATCATTAATCTGTTGAAGAGATCGTAAACAAATTCGAATTCCAAGTTCAAGTTCCAGATTTCCATCGAGTTTTCCTCCTAATTTCATTTATTTATTTTTTCAATAAATATGTACTCTTTGTCCATTGAAAAGGGAATTTTTTTTACTTTAGATGGATTTTTTCGGCCTCCCCTCAAGAAAAACACACAATTTCTACTATTCCTTATAATTCTAGAAGTCAAAAATAAAAAACAAATATTATAATTTCATTCTTCTATTTTTTCAAGCTCGTAGTAGCCGAGATGGTGTCGCTCAGGTTCGTCATCACCAGTTTGCTACCCGGAGAAAGTGGTACATGTGTTCTATCTTATTCTGGTGCCCTTTTTATATGGGTTGATGCTTATGTATCTATTCTTTTGTGATGCATGTGAATGTCAAGCCTTTCTTGACTAGTTCCTTCCACATGATCGAGTTCTTGGTTAGTTGACCTAGCCTTGGTCCGTTCTTGGGGAAAAAGGATGCTGGTTGCAGGTTTTTGGAAGCGAGGATGAGAGTTGTATACACTAATTATATATGATAGACAGTTGTTGTATACATTAGTATAAGTGTGCTAAAAGCCCAGAATTTTAGTGGTAGCAGTCCAAGAGACCCCAAATGTTAAGCTTCCAGGAAATTAAAGTAATCTAGGGCCTGTATACACTGGTATACAACTATGATATAGGAATTAAAATGCGCTAAAAGGCCTGCATATTGCAGCAACAAGCCTTTGACAGAAATAGGCCAAAAGCCCAAACTCTCCTCCCTTTTTATTTGTGTTTTATTTATTTGTGCCTATTTGAACTTTAACATTTTTTTGTTAATTTAACTTAATTAAATTCCCACGACAAACCTTTTGTGTTAATTTATTTTTCTAAATGATTTCATGTTCTTTTATAGTTTTAGTCATTTTTCAGCAAAGTTAATTCACTTAAGTTCTTCAAAAAGTGGTCAAGTTGTTCTCTAATTTTAAAATTGATTTTTTTTTTTTGGAAATTTTGCTTATTTAAACTTTTTATAGTAATTGTTGATTTCCCTTTTCGAAAAAATATAACTTTTACTTCAAACCTTTTTAGTTAGTTAGTTGATACTTCCTTCAAAAATCACTTAGTTTATTTTACTTAGATATTTTTAAGTTTTATTAGTTTTAAATTATTTTTCTCGAAAATTAGTCAATTAAGATTTAAATCATTGGTCAACCGCATGTTAGCGGCCACTTTGAATGTTAATACCTTCTCAAAGTGGAAATTAGAACCCGAACCATTTTCTCGAATTTTTAAGACTTTTTCTGTTAGAGTATTCAAAATTTTATAAGTTTTCTTAATTTTTTTTTTTTTAAATTAAGTGGCAACTCTGTTTACCTTTTTTTCGAGAATTGATTTTTTCTTAAATTAATTTAGTTAAGTTTTAAACAGATTTTTTCCTAAAATAGCCATTTTCACAATTAACTGCTCTCCGTGGTAATTTCCAAATAAAATTTCAAGTATCATTTTATTGAGATATTTTTGATAATTGACTCATCCTCAAGGTTTTTAAAGATCTTTATGCCCCCTTTACACTCCTAAACATCTCATATACTAATTCTAACCCCTCATTCAAGCTTTACACTTAGTTTATTCCACTTAGCCTTAAGTCTTTCTCTCTAAGTCATTCCTTCTAAGTTTTGAACTTCAATGTTATGGATTTCAAGTTTGCTTTCAAGTTCAAGTTTATTTCATCTTAATCTTCTTATAGTTCTTCAATGTATGTGGGATTGATTCATGATTTCCTTCCAATCATGAAGACCCAAAAATTTATTTCTTTAATTTCATGATTTCTATGTCTGATTTGCAAATGGGTCTTTTAAATTGGTTTTAATTTGTTGAAATTGGTCTATGAGTTGAGACTTAATTATTGATTTTATGATGATTTTAATCTTATTATTATGATTTTCATTGATTTTATGATGAATTGAATATGCATGTCCCTTTAATTTATGGTTCTCTGCATGTGTAAATTCAAGTATGTTTTAATTGTTGATTTTGTCATGGATTTCTTATGATTTTTTTTTATTATGTTGTTTATAATTATGAATTCTTAAGTACCTATGTTATTTCTTCATTTTTCATGGCATATTCATGCATGAACAAGTATTTTCATGGGATTTATGATATGGGTTATTGCCTAATTTTGATTATGACTATGATTTCAAGCAAGTATGGTTATGAGATGATATGTGATCATATAATGTCTATGATATGAGTTTTAAGCACTTATGGGTGTGTATTCACCACCATGTAAAAGTATGAACGAGCTATTCGTATGCATAAAAGTATGATATGACTTTTTAGGCCAAGTATGCATGATTATTATATGATTTGGTTTTTTATTCCAAATATGCATGATTATGAAGTATGTTTTGGCTTTTAAAACCAATTGTGCATGATTATGTTTTGAAAAGACATATGTTCCCATTTCAAGCATGTATATGTATATGTATATGTATATGTATACATATATGTATATGTATTTTTGTGGGATAATTACTTAGCATGTAAGACCCGA
>DF357465.1:146422-181229 GCA_000787875.1 Solanum virginianum | reverse complement strand
CAGTCTGACCTTTGTATGAGACCTCTGCAAGGTTTTAACCTCTGTTTCATTAATGGCGTTCTTATAATTTTGGCTACTCTGAAGGGTCTTTTGTGACTTTCTATGCTATCTTAAGATATTCAAATGACCTATGCTCTTCTTCTCTCATTCAAATTCATTCAACACTTAGAATTTATTCAAGCTCTCTCTTAAGAACTCCTCTCAAGAACTCTAGTAGAGGCTTAGCTTTGGGATTAAGGAAAAGCTCTCTTCTTCATCAAATTCTTCTTGTTTCTTCTCTCCCCTAAAGTGAACCTTGGAGGATTGTCTTGAAGATAAAGGAAAGACTCACTTCTTTATTAAATTTTGTCCTATTTCTTCATAATTAACGAAGTTATGTGGGATTGATTCATGGTCCCTTTCAACCATGAAGACCCAAACTCTTTTACTTGAAATTTTCATAAAATTTAGCTTACTTTAAATATGAGTTTTTAAGATTGGTGTTTATTTGGTTCAATTGAGATATGAGCTATGTTTTATTGTTGATTTTAAAGTGATTTAAGCTCTAATATGATGAATTGCATTGAACTTATAAAGATTTGAATGTGCATATCCCCTTTAAAGTGTGCTTTAAGCATGGGTAATCTAAATTGTGATTTAAATGTGAATTTACTTATGGTTTTACTGGAATTTCACATTGTATTGTTGATTTAAGATTGAATCTCTGTTGCCCATGCTATTCTCATGTCACTCATGATATATGCATGCATGAACAATAGTTTTCACGAAGTTTATGATGTGGGCTAAGTCCCAACTATTATGATGTTTATGATTTCGATGAGAGTATAGGTATGACAAGAATGTGATCACATAATGTCTATGATATAGCTCTTTGAGCAATGATGGGTGTTTTACACTAAATGTATAAGTATGATAGAGCACCAAATGATGTTGGAGGTAGGGAGGGCTATCCCCAAGGGTCCTTACTCCTTTCGCATGATGTGCTTAGTAGGGTTATTCCTATGCATGTAAGTATGACATGAAGTATGATTTAGCTTTTTAGCCCAAATATGCATGATTATGAATTATGTTTGGCTTTTGAGCTAAGAATACACGATTATGACATATGATTTGGCCTTTAAGCCTAAGTATGCATGTAAATAATTTGAAAGACATATGTCTCTTTTACAAGCACGTATATGTATATGTATTCTTGTGGGATGACGACTTAGCACCGATGAGATTGTAGGCAGGGAGGGTTATACCCTAGGGTCCTTACTCCTTTCTTTTGAACTATGTGCTTAACATAGGTTTATGTTTATGCCACTTTGAGGATGATGATGAATGTTAATGGATCTACTTTTGGCAAGTAGGTTACCTCTTTATCTATTGTGGGGAAGACGACGGACTTCCAAGTTAAACCTCACTTAGTCTTATGTCGGTTAAGGTCCCATCCCCATTATATGCAAAGCATTTTAACATTCATGCATCACGCACTTCATGGTATATTGATATATTATTCTTTCTTATATACTTCTTTCTATATATATGCCCTTGTTATATAACATTGAATGCAGGTTTAATGAATTTATATGCATTACATGCTCGTATGCTTAGTACATTTAAATGTACTAACACATAATTTTAGCCTACATAATCTAACCATGTAGGGACTAGAGACTACCTTCGTCCACTGTTTGATAGCTAGATCAGATTTGAGGAAATATTGTGGCGAGTCCTACTTCCAAGGACCAACCACCATCTATCCACCTTATGTTGCTTCTATTTATGCTATTTATATTGAGGGTGAGCCCGGGATATGTCTTGGCCCCCATCCTACTCTATGACTAGAGACATTGGTGGACATCTTGTATACTTTTCTACGAATATATGTTATGAGTTGATACTTGGAGATTATGATTATGGCTATCTATTGGATATGGTTATCATGATTCAATTAATATATGACATGTATATATTTTATGATGTGGAAATATAGAAGGTCCTAAGTTCCAATTTGCCCCCATAGAGTGAGTCATACTTACCCGCTCGTTAGTTCTTATGTGCTATATGTTATGTGAATCTATGTGAATCACTATCCCTATGGCAACCCCATAGAATGAGTCCAACTTTTCCATCCCTTATAACTATGTGTTTGCTATCTTTTATAGCTTCCGAACCAATAATATAGATATGGATACTATGAGCCTTGTTTGGGGACTCTCTGGTTCCCATTCGCCATGTCACCCCTAGACCCTAGGTCTGGTTCGTGACAAACTTGGTATCAGAGTACTAGGTTTATAAATGATCCTTGGAGTCCAACATGCTACATTAAGTAGTCTTATTCATTGGTGTGAAGTGTACCATGCCTATGATTGAGAAGCTATGATGATGTTCTAGGAATTCTCTCACTTCTTTATATCTTATGTTGTGCTTTGGATCATGTATTAAAGTTTCCTAATCCTAATGATGTACTTGCTACATTACAGAAGATGCCTCCACAAAGAGCTCCCCTACCAAGACCGACCCCAGTTAATGAGGACTAAGTTCCTCAAGGGCCTACAGAAGAGCTGATCACTAATGGTGAATTCCATACTGCTATTACTATGCTTGACCAAGTGGTGACTACTCAGACTTGGCAGAATAATCTTCCTCCCCATGATCTAATTCCAGTTGCTGGAGTGAGAGATTTCATCTGGATGAATCCTTTGGAGTTCCATGGATCAAAGGCTGATGAGGATGCTCAAGATTTCATTGATGAGCTCTCTAAGGTGTTGACTGTTATAGAATTGACTTCTTAGAAGAAGGCTGAGTTAGCTGGTTATCAGTTGAAGGATGTGGCTCAAGTTTGGTACACTCAATGGTTGATGGAGAGGGTCTGTGGTAATGGAGTTAATTGGGAAGAGTTCAAGTTTGCATTTCTGGGTTGTTTCTTTCCTCTTGAACTTAGGGAAGCTAAGATGACAGAATTTATCTACCTCAAATAGGGTGGTTTGAGTGTGAGGGATTATGCCCTTAAGTTCACAAAGCTCTACAAGTATGCTCTTATGCTAGTGTCTGACCCCCGTGTAAGAATGCACAAGTTTATTTCTAGGATCTCCGATTTGGTTGTGAAGGAATGTCATATAACTATGCTTATTCGGGAAATGGATATCTCCAGGCTCATGACATTTGATGAACAGATTGAAGGAGAAAAGCTCAAGGAGACAAGGGTGCATGATTCTAAAAGGGCCTGTTATGATGGTGGGTTCTCCAACTCCAGGGGTGGTAGTGGTTATGATTGATTCCAACAGGGCCAAGGTTCTAATGCAAGGTTATCCAATGCTAGGGTGCCTTCTCCTAAGACATAGGTTAAAGGTGGACCATTACCTCCTCGATGTGACAAGTGTGGAAAGGCTCACCCCGAGAAGTGCTTATGGGGTTTGAATGCTTACTTTGGGTGTGGTGAGATAGGCCACAATCTTTTTGATGGCCTAAAGACACCAAAGAGAGGTCATATGGCTCAAGGTGGTCAAGTCCAACTTAGAGTTCCTCAAGGTGGGGCCCCTAGACACAACAGGTTCTATGCTTCGTATGCTCGACAGGAAGTAGAGGAAACTCCAGATGTTGTGACCGGATGTTAGTGTAGAATTTTGGGTTTTGGGTGAGGATTTAGAGAAAGTTTTCTACAATTAGAACTGATCTTCAATTACCATTTTAGGATCTTCAGCACTTTAATGAAAATGGAGGAGCAGCTGTGTTAATTCAGAACCTTAACTAGTATCTCCGAAAAAATAATCAGAAACTGACCCCTCTCTACATGTCTCCATTTTATTCTGAGAAAGACTATCATTTTTTTTTTACATATACCAGAATTCTTTTTATAAAATAAGCCTTATATTGCTTTGCCTTTGCCCTTAGAGGGGTACTGTTACCTGAAACACCTCAAAGATATCAATAACTTTGGGTTAAGCATTGTCTTCCCTTCATTCTTTTTACATAAAAACAAAGGGGATTGATCTACAATGCAGTCCCTTTCAAACTGATTATGTCAATGAAAGGAAAGTTTCATGTCTGTTGAAATTGTGGTTAGAAGTTGCATTACCTTTCCTTGCATATTTTTCTGCTCAACAGGGAATTGAAGTATATATGTTTTTTGTTCTTTTCTGAGATATGATACTCTAGTTACAACACAGTTTGTCTTCGACACTCTTTTTAATAAGTTGCTGGGATTAATTTAAATTTCTATATGACTTCATAATAACCAGGATTGAGAATCATCTTGCACACTGTTTGGCTGACGAGATGTATGGAGTCATAGATCTGTTCATTCAAATCTTTTGTTCCGGCAGTTTAAGATTCACTTGCTTAATTTCCGTTGAGAATTTTTATAAAGAGTGTTGGTTTGGATGTGGTCACATGATTAAATCAATCCGTGTCTTTTGAATGGATTGTGTGTTGGTCTAAATTGATTGTGTTAGGATCATGAAATCGATTCATCTTTAGCAATTAGTGTTGATATTATCATAACTTTTGCCTTTCTGTTCCTTTTATTCATAAAATACAATATTGCTCGAGTAAAGTTTTGATCAATCCATAAGGTCCCTTTTATTTTATTATAGCCAAAATTTACTACTTCTCTCCTTGTACTGCTTCTTTTATCCATTTTTTAAGTTCATAGCTTAGTTACATTAACATTTGTGCCTGCAAATCCCTGCTATAAATTTGGATATTAGTACGATTTCACTTTGCTGATACTGTTGTTAATCTCAAATGGAGTTAGAAAAAAAAAGGTTGCCTGCTCGACTTTTGGGAAGCACATTGTACTAACTAGTTTCTTATTAAACTTAGTCAATGATATTTTGCTAATTTTTTTCTTCCTCTCATGTTTCATGTACAACTGGAGAGCTGGAGTTTTACTTTGGGACTCGTTTTGGCCCAACAACAACTATTAGGATCCTCACTACGCTCAGAGTCTCGTACATTAGGAGTCAACCTTCCTTGACTTTCTCGTTGTCATTCGATAACATTTATTTTCATATTGATTGATTAATATTTTTATAAATGTTGATGTATTAGCTAACCTTTTGTTATTATTTGAAAATTATTTTGTACAATGTACGATTTCACTTTGCTGATACTGTTGTTAATCTCAAATGGAGAGAAAAAAAAAGGTTGCCTGCTCGACTTTTGGAAAGCAGAAAAATTATTTTGTAATGTTTTCATTTGGGTCATTTTAAAATCCATTTTTAATGATGAAAAATAAATGTATTTGGGCATTTTAGATTCTTTGGATTAATTTTTTATAAGTTATTACTATATTTTTGGTAAAATAAATATGACTTAGGTATTATGTTATTTTCATAATATAACCTTTCGAGATTATATGTATATGTCATACACAATAACAAAAGATATGTATATGTATACATCATATATAAGGTATATATTTTATCTTAATTTTTTTCTATACTTGGTATATTATTTTACAAACGTCATATTGTTATAATTATTATTTTTGTGATTTTGGATATTGCAGATGGTTCAGAGTTGAGGAGGTTAGACGGGTTATTAGTAGGATGAAGAGAGGGAGAGCGATTAGATCAAATGAGATTTCGATAGAGCTTTGGAAGTACATGGTCAAGGATGGTATAAAGTGGTTGATTAGATGTTCAATGCTATTACGAAGACTGCCAAGATGCCCGACGAATGGAGGAGGAGTACAATGGTTTCATTGTACAAGAACAAAGGTGATATTCAAAACTGTAACAATTACAGGGGTATCTAGCTGCTAAGTCACACTATGAAAGTTTGGAAGAGAAATTTGGAGATGAGGGTGAGAAAAATAGTATCTATTTCAGAGAATCAGTTTGGATTCATGCCGGGGCGGTGGACTACTGAAGTAATTTATCTTGTTCAGAGATTAGTGGAAAAAAATATAGGGAAAGAAAGAAGGACCTTCATATGGTGTTCATTGATCTCGAGAAGACCTATGAAAAAGTTCCGAGGGATGTCCTATGGAGGTGCCTAGAGGTGAAAGGTGTCCCGATGGCATATATGAGGATGATAAAGGAAATGTACGACAGAGCCAAAACTCGAGTAAGAACAGTAGGAGGAGACTCAGAGTATTTTTCTGTTGAGATGAGACTTCATCAAGGATCCGTGTTGAGCACTTTTCTGTTTGCCTTGGTGATGGATAAGCTGACACGGTCTATTCAAGAGGAAGTTACATAGTGTATACTATTTGCAGATGACATAGTATTGATTGATGAGACTCGACTAAAGTTAATGATAGATTAGAGGTCTAGAGATACACTTTGGAGTCCAAAGGGTTCAAACTAAGCAGGACCAAAACAGAGTATTTGAAGTGCAATATGTTGCGGGGGATGAAGCAGACATTGATGTGAGTCTTGTTACTCAATCTATTCCCAAGAGAGAAAATTTTAAGTATCTTGGGTCTACCATTAGAGTCATATCTAGTCTTTTCTGATTATAGGTTTTGAGATGAGGGTTCCCAGGAAACAACCTCTCTACTTCTATGATCACACACCATATTAAATAGCATGGACAAAATAGAGGCTTTCCTCTGGAGTATTGTGTGATAAGAAGTTACCACCTAAACTCAAAGGTAATTTTATAGTATGGTGGTTAGACTGTCCTTATTGTATGGGGTGGAGTGTTGGCCAATTAAAAACTCATATGTTTAAAAGATGCAGGTTGCAGAGACGAGGATATTGAGACGGATGTGTGGACATACCAGGAGTGATAAAATTAGGAATGTGACCATTCGAGAGAAACTAGAGGTGGCCCTTGTGATTGATAAGATAAGAGAAGTGAGACTATGATGGATTGAACATGTGCAGAGAAGAATCACTAATGCTCCTGTAAGGAGGTGCAAGAGGTTAGATTTAGGAGTTACACAGAGGTGTAGAGGTAGACCAAAGAAGTATTGGTGAGAGTTGATTAGACAAGATATGGTGAAACTTGATCTCACCGAGGATATGACCTTAGATAAGAAGGAGTAGAGGTCACGAATTAAAGTAATAAGTTAATAGGTTAGTAGGGTTAGGTTGATGTTTAGCTATGGGGGTATAGTAAGGTAGTAGGTTTAGTTGTGCCTTTATATCCTATGTTGCCATTATCCATCTTGTATATGTTAATTTTATCGTATCTGCATACCATTATGTGTTTTCAGTTATTAGCCGCTCTTTCTGTTTACTTTTCTTTCCTTCCTTATCTTTCATATCTAGTTTATTCTGCTTATGGGTTTTTGAGACAAGGGTTCCCAGGAAACAACCTCTCTACCTCTATGAGGTAGTGGTAGACTTGAGTGTTTTCCGTTCCAATTTCCAAAGATGAGTAACCTTTGCATCTCTCAACGAATATGGATAAATGATATGACTTTTAAGTCTGTGCTAAAAAAGAAATAGAAAAAGTACACAAAATAGACCTAATTTGAAATTATTTGCTCTTAAACTCAATCTAAACTATTTACCCTTAATGGACCCATGACCCAAACTATTTAACTTTTAATCCACTTACCCATTTTTATTTCGCGCCTGATATATATAATTTTGTATGTATATAAATAAAATAATAAGTCTTTACACTTAATATTCTTATGAATTGCTTACGATAAATTTTTATAGGTTCATCCATTCTATATTAAGCATTCATCCATATTTTCCTAATATATTTAAATTCTCAAGCATCTCAAGTTTATTTATTTATTTTTATTACAAAACAAATAATATATTAATATTAAAGTTTCTTTTTTCACTAATATTACAGACATACACATGACATACTTTGTAATTCTGTTCTTTCTGTTTTTTTATAATTAATGAAATTTCCTTCTTACTAAATTTAAGAAAATAAATGAATAATTTAGCACTAGTTATTTTCCTAACCTAAGTTTAAGGACTATCTTTGGATAGGCTCTGAGGAATGCCTAACACCTTTCCTTTGAGTAACCAAAACCCTTACCTAGAATTTTACTAGTTTCGCAAATCAAAACAAAGTCTACATTTATTTATTTATTCCAGCCAAGATGCTGGCAACTAGCACTACACACTCCGGCATAAAGTATTATCAGCAAGAGTTGGTTAGATGCATGATCTGATAACCGCCCACCAAATTTTTATGGGGAAACTGAGAGAAGCCTTGACAATAGGCTCCAAGTGAGTAGCGACCCATGTAGGTTCCAGACCCTACTCAGTAATTAAACTGGCCACCCATCTTATCAAGCCGACTCTATGATCTGGATATCTCATCACTGCCAAGTCCCTCGTTTGCCTCACTCTATAGTCAAACTCAGTTATGGATCTAGGGGAATGGAACTCTAGCCCAAATAACATACGACAGATAATGGTCTCCAAGATGTCAATCGTTGGTCCCTTACTTTGGTCTCCATCAGTCTAGGCTGAACGAGGGGCTTCTTCCCCTTGAGAAGAGTACTGTGAATGGTGGCTACATATGAAGCATAGAACTCCCACACCATAGTCGGGGAGTATCTCCCGATTGATCTAGTCAACCACTGGATTCTGTATCTGATCATATTGTCCTAGAGACCTGGGACACTGTCGAGTCTATCTGGGATGACATGGGGCTCCTTGTAGATGGAGCAGGCTAGCTTGCCCCGCTCTATAGTCTATGAGTACTCTATGTAGATATCCCGTATATCCGTGACACAACACCAACTAGTAAGAGCATCTGGTGGAGATAGTGATGCCCATGGTGCGGCAGAAGACTCTATCTCCGATCTTTCACCGGAGCCTAACTCCTCTCTGGACTTTTCTCTGGATGGAGTCATCTGAATAGAGTCACTCCTGTCGCAGTCTCCCTCATTAGACTGGGGAGTACGAACGACAAGATCCTGAGTCTGCCTAGCTCTGGCAGCAGTCCTCGTCTATGGTTTGTCAGCCTCCGGGCCGAGTTGGATGCTGAGCTTCTCTAATAAACCACTCGGGGTGGGGATCCTCTCATCCCCCTAGGGCTTATCCATTAGCCTCCGCTGTAGGGCCCTAATTTCCTTACATTTTTCTTTCAGGGCCATGGTACTTGAAACATAGATATTTATGCACCTTGGTTAGCTCTACAAATCAAAAAAATAAAATTCAAAAACAACTCAAACTTAGTTGTAGAAGGGTCTATGAAAGCATCTCTAGGGCTCGCAGTGGAAACTACAAGCCATAGAGGGCTCTCGTAAAATAGTTTTCATAGACTTTTTTATTTACTAGAAATGTCTATGAGACCAGGTACAACTCGTAGAATGTTCCATGAGTCGTAGACTATGACGTAGATGATTCTAGTGTAAAAATTATTTCAGGTAGGGATCCATGATACCTTTTTATGAACCGTAAAATACTCCTTGACTCATAGAAGGTCTCGTCTGATGGGTACTAAGAAACTTCAAATTTCTGCAATCTTATAAGAGCGCAATTACAACTCGTGGAATGTTCCACAAGTCATAAAAGCTACTTGTAGACCAGAAAACTCAGTCACCTGAATTTCTAAGTCCATCAACACGGACTCCATACGACTTCTTTCAACCTATTCTACCAGCATCGAAGCAATAGCACACACCCACATGATTTTCAATGTAACAACCAACACCCCAACAAGATAATTAACATATGTACCCCATCTAACATAATTAGACATGTTTTTCCAACCCTTCTGACCTTGTATGAATGACTTAACATCAAAATTATGCACCCATGTCATCACACAACAAATATCACACATACAATCAATTCAATTACATGGTGAGTGATTACATAGGCACTAAAGATACATCAATCAAACATGGGCAAAGGCAGCTATACCAAATTTCGGTTCTACACACATATTCAAACATGGGGAACCATAATTCAATTATCAACATGACTACTTTTACATAAGGGTTTGTGTCTAACACCACCATACCCGACTAAATTTTCTATTTAACCATATAATAATGGGCATATTAGAGATATTGGATTGACCAAAAACTTAAAAAATTGCATGATTAGATTGTAGAAGATGAAGGAGATGATGAGACACTAGAAACCCTAGGCTAACAAAAAATCTTGTCAGAAAATGGAGGAGGTTTTGCTGTTGGTGGTTGGAAATTAGGGGCGGGGTTTTGACTAGGTATATTTTGTAAATTAGGGCTGAAATAGGGTCAAAATAATTTGACTAAAATATTTATAGGTTGATTGGGTTAATTAAAAATTGATGGGTTTGGACTCTATGAAACCCCGAGTACGGGTTGTAGAATGTTTTATGGCTCGTGAATTGTGGTTTTATAGAACATACAAACCATAGTTTTAAGGACTAGATTTCATGGACCAGTCTACGAGTCATAGAATGATGTACGACTCGTAAATCTTGTTGTAGAGACCCCAACACTTAGTCAAAAATTCATAAAACTAACCTGGGGTCCACGAGCCCCATTCACGACCCATAGTGGTATCAATGGATCATAAAGTTGGCTCGTGGACTAGAGTGCATAATGTTTTGCTCATTAGAAGTGTCTACGAGATGGTGTATGGGTCGTAAAGTAATTTATGGCCCATAGAACCAGTCTTAGAAGAACTTCCTAATGCCCTTCTTAGCCATAAATGGCTGACTTAGCCATGTACCTGCATATTCTTCATAGAACACATTGATACCCTATATGCAACCAACCCAATGTCCAAGATTACAATAAAAATACAAGAAACAAGCTAACTATAAGTCTAAAAACAAAAAATAAAGCTACAACTATGACTATTACATCAAAAACCTTGGGTTTCCTCCCAAGTAATGCATGATTTATTATCGTGGCACGACTTGGACAACTTGTTACTCAGAATTCACCAATTGCCTAGACTTCATTCTTTAAATCATCTGGCCTCTTCATAGACTGAAAGATATTGAAGACAACTTGTTCATCATTCAATCTAAATCTAAGTTGACCGGCTTCCATATCCACTAATGCTTGACCAGTGGCTAAGAATGGTCTTCGCAGGATGATTGAGATGTCGAAGTCGACTTTGCAATCTAGGATCACAAAGTCTATGGAGAATATGAACTTTTCAACTTTGACAAGCATATCATGAAGTATCTCTACATGCTTCTTGACTGTGCGGTCAGCCATCAATAATCGAATGCTCATCAAAGTAGGGGTTCCCAATCCTAGCTTCTTAAAAACCACAAAGGGTATTCGATTAACACTGGCACCAAGATCACATAATGTCCTTGCGAACTCCACATCTCCAATAGTGTAGGGTATGGTAAAAGCATCAGGATCTTCATGCTTTTGGACCAAGGACCTCATAGCAATCACACTGCAATTTTGAAACTCTTCTGAGAGCTCCTCACTTACAGTGCACTTCTTTGTGACTAGGTCCTTTATATACTTTGATACCCTGGCATTTTCTCCAACGCCTCAATGAGAGGGATGTTGATGGAGAGTTGTTTCAGCATGGAGAGAAAGTGCTTGAACTTGCCTTCTTTTTCCCTCTTTTTAATTCTTTGAGGGAAGGATGAGAAGGCCTAGGAATGGGTTTTAACTTATGTGGTGCATTAGCAGCTTCACTCACCCCATCTTTGCCATGACCATCTCCGGCATCCGCATCCTTGGCCGCAACTATCTCCTCTTATACATCATCCTCATCAACTGGCATAGGAGGATTAATAGTACTCTTGCCACTATGAGTAGTAACCGCCATGCACTATCCTTCATTCTTAGGGTTCTGAACTATGTTGCTCAGTAGTGTACCCCTCTGACGCTAATCAATTTGAGTCGACACTTAATCAAACTATTGCTCAAGCTATTTGATGGCAACAGAATGAGAGTCAATCTTCTACTTAATATTGGAGATCTTAAATTTCATCCACCTCAAAGTCTCATCCTGTGTCTCAGCTTTCTTCAACAGGCGGTCAAACATTTCCTCAACTCTAGAACTATTAACACATGTGTCGTGGTTATGTGGTGGCACATATGGACCATTCCTATAACATCTCTGTGGCCCCAATCTGCTTCTCTATCTTGGCCCTGAATTTGTCATAGTTTCCTTTGTGTTTGTCTCTGAAAGCTCCATCTCGATTGAAGTTCTAACCTTGGTTTCTTTTACCTTGGTGCCAATAGTTCTTATTGGACCCTTGGGTGTTGGTCCAAATACCCCTTGTCTGATTAGTAATAAAACAAGTGTCCTTCTCGTAGTGGGGATCATCATACATGGGTGTGCGTAGAGGTTGATGAACCACTGCATTACCTCGCTCCTGATTTTGCTTCATCATTAGCTCCATGCCTGTATGGATTCGGGTAAGCTCTTGCATAATCTCTTCATTTATCTTAGCTTTCTCCGATCCAATACTTATTGTACATGAACTTTTGGTAGGTTCTTTGTTTCTTTGTCCCCATTCATGGTTTGTCTTTACCACTCTCTCTATTTTTTCAGCGATTCTTGCAAATGGTTGATCTAAGAAGATTCCCCCCATAATGGTATTAGCACAAGCTTGACTATTTTTATCAAGGGCATGGTGGAAGATCTCTACCAAGGCATCATCGATAATTTTATGGTCTGTGACACTCCTCAAGCACTTAGTGAATAGGTCTTATATAGTGTTGATCGAGTTATTAGGACGTTGCTCAAAGTTGTTGATCTGATCTTTCAACTTGAGCTTCTTTGATCTCGGGAAATACCTCTCCAAAAAGGCCTTTTTCAATTTGGTGCAAGCTGGTGATCAAACTCTGGGGGAGCTCAGATATCCATAGTGTTACATTGCCTGTTAGAGATAATGGGAAGATACGAAGTCCCACAGTATCTGTAGATAGATTTTATGTTCCCATCGCACTCTTGTAGGCACATGCAACGTTGTGTAGATGGCTATGAGGATCCTCCGATGGTAGGCTAGCAAACAACCTATGGTTTTGCAGTATTTTAAGCAACCTCCTCAAAACTATGAACTTTGTGTTAGTCGATAGTGGTGGCAACACAATGGCTCCAGTCACCTCCATAGCTATAGGATTTAGCTTGTATTGATTCCACTGATAAGCATTGTCATTGAAATCTTGTGGCTGTGGAGTAATATCCTTGAGAGGAGGTGGGTTTTCCTTGTCAGTATTTTCATTCTTATTCCTGTTCTAGAGCTGCATTTGTCGTGTTATTGGCATTGTCTTGGGCTATTCTTCTTAATGTTTTCTGGATCTTTAGGTTAAATGGAGTCAAGGGTCTGCCTCGACTTCATGTGTTGGGATTACACTACACTTACATCCTAAAAAGGAACAAAAACAACAAAAAATGTATAATGAGAGAGATAAGGGTTAATTCCCAAATCACTTGAATTAACCAAGTATAGTCGTATTCCCCAGCAACGATGCCAAAATCTTTATGTGGCCCAAGTTACACCTCTTTCTTTAGGATAAAATGGTTGTTGTCAAGAAATAGAACCTAACCAAGGTTAGGGTTGAACCCATAGGGAATAAGTAAACTTAGGAGAATTCAATTAATGCAACTTGAGTAATTAACTAACTTATCTCCCCGAAGTAAGGGGATTTGTGACAACAAGTGGAAAAATAAACCTAACTAACACAAGAGTTTAACCAATATGGAGAGAAACTAGGGTATTATGTTCCCCACCTAACTTAGTATCACCGAATAACCTAATACTTTTCTAGTGTGTAGCTTGTAGGATAGTAAGTTAAGTTCACCAAACCCCAGGCAAGAGGCAAATTTCACTATATGACTTGGCCCATATCCACAGTGCGCATTACCAACCCTTACCTATTAGTCCCAATACAACCTCTCTTTGGCCTAGTTAGATTGATTATACTAGAACATATCAATTGAATCACGTTAATTTATCTCTTTTGCTTTTCATTACTGCCTTGATCCAGTAGTAACACTAAACAAGTTCTAATATTGACCATCATCAGAAAATATGCAAAACAAAAAGAGTTAATTAATTCATGCATGCACACTTTCCAAGAATTATAAATTATTCGATTTTACCTTGTTAGTTCTTTATGGTTCCCACAACCCTATTTGTGGATATAGCTACTCATGATTTATGTAGATGCAAGACTTATGAATTGAAATAACATAATAGATCACTTACACAATTGAATTAAACACAAGCAAATCCAAGCTTCAATGAGAATCAGAAGAATATAAGATCAAAATCAAAGTACAAGTGTTTCTCAAAACTCTCCAATGTTTTCTCTACTCAGACTCACTATTTTTTTCTGTCAACTAGTTGAACTCCTGTTAACTTAATGAAAAATAACATAAAAATCTATTTATATTATTTTAAGTATAAGTCTTAAACAAAATAGGATAACTAGGTCGGCATGTTTCACGAACAGCATTACAGGCCATATTGTGTTCCACGGCCCGTAATCAGGCTTTCGTATACTGTTGCTGTAAAACTAAACTTGTGACCTAGGACACCCCTCTACGGCCCGTAAAGTGTTCTACGGCCCCTAGGAGGTTTCGTCTAATGAATCTTTAGAAAGTCCTTGTTCTCTGATCCTCAGAGAATGAGACACGATCTACAACTCATAAATACCACGACCTGTCTACATATTCGCAGAACAAACTTAAGAAAATTAGTCCTCACTGGAATTGTCCATGAAACCTCCTTCATGGCGTGTAGAATGTACTATGGCCCATAAAGGGTCTCGTATATCATCAAAAATAACAACTTCTACAAACTCTTCCCAAAATCAAGGTCAACCCTAGAATCCTACAAATAAAACACAAAAACATATAAAAGCCACTACCATCGCATTGAAAACACATAAAATTCCAAGTTTTAAGCATCAAAAGTGTTGTATTTTGACAGCATCTAGGCACCTTGGTAAAAAATGTTGGAAACCCAATTTCTAAGTATCGTTAAGACCTCCAAGGTTAGGTCCTTACATCATCTTCCCCTTGAGAACATTCGTCCTCAATGAGTTAGATCATGGCTTGAAAGGCTTGACTTGAACATGAAACATTTCAACATGAATACACAATGCTTAACTCATCATTTGAAAATCATATAGTCATTAAAACTTATGTCAAAATATAATTTAAACCATTTTCATGCTCATGTATGCATATCATGTCATGTAAGCATAAGTGTGAAAGAATTAAGACCATTTAGAGTAGGAAGAACCTAATACCTTAGGCTTGAGCTGACTAGAAAAGATAGGGATATCACCTCATCATGTTCGACTCCGCCTCCCATGTAGCACTCTCTATATGTTGATTCCTCCAAAGCACTTTAACTGAAGCCACACCCTCGTTGTGAAGCTGTTTCACTTATCTATTGAAAATTTCAACCGGCACACCTCTTCCTAAGCTCTTTAATCTCAACACCTTCCAAAGGCACAATCGAACTAGGATCACCAATCAACTTTCTTAATATTGATATATGGAAAATTGGGTGAATAGAACTCATATCCAAAGCAAATTCAACCTATAGGCCACCTTGCGCATCCTCTCAACTATCTCATAAGGACCTATATACCGGGGACTTAACTTACCCTTTTTACCAAAATGCATTACACCTTTCATAGGAGGAACCTTTACGTACACCCAATCAACAACATGAAACTCAAGATCCCTCATCCTAAAATCCAAATAAGACTTTTGATGACTTTGAGCCATCTTCAACATTTCCCTAATCATATTTACCTTTTCCATGGCCTCCAACACCAAATCCAGGCCTATCAATATCATCTCACCCAACTCAAACTATCCCACTAGGGAACTACACCTTCTCTCATACAAAGCCTCAAATGGTGTTATACCAATTATAGTATGAAAACTAATATTGTAGGCAAACTCGATAAGTGGTAGATGATTATCCCAATTTCTGTTAAATTCCAACACATAACCCTTAACATGTCCTCCAAAGTTTGAATTGTTCTTTCTGCTTGTCCATTAGTTTTTTAAAATGATTTTCAAAAATGAGAAGTAAATTAGGTACCACAATCTGAGATAATTGATATAGGAGCACCATACAATCTAACAAGCTCTCGGATATACTACCTTATATAATCTTTGGGATTGAAGGTAGCCTTGACCAAAAGGAAATGATCTGATTTGGTCATCCTATCAACAATGACCAAAATAGAATCAAATTGCTTCCGAGTAAATGCCAACCCAATCATAAAGTCCACATTCACATCCTCCCATTTCCAAGTAGGAATCTCAATATCTTGAGTCAAATTGTCTGGCCTTTGATGTTCCACCTTTATCTGCTGATAATTAGGACACTTGGATACAAACTTAGCTATGTCTTTCTTCATACAAGGCCACCAATGCACCTCCCATAAGTCCCGATAGATTTTGGTAGATCCCTGATGTATAGAGTAATGAGAGTTGTGGGATTCACTCATGTTCACCTCTCCAAGATCATTAACATCCGAAACACATAATCAATCTTGATCCCCAAGCACCCATCTCCCCCTTGGGAAAAAACCTCTATCTTCTTTTTGGCAACAAACTTCTTCAACTTAACTAAAGTTGGATCCAAGTCCTATTTTCCTTTACATCAATAACCATAGAAGACTCAACTCCATTCTAAACATGAATGCCACCATCATTAAAGTTAGCCAATCTAACAGCAAATCTAGCCAAGCGATGAATATATTTTACTAACTCTTTCTTTCCCTCTTCAACATGGGCCATACTACCCATAGATAGCCTACTAAGAGCATCTACTACAACAAACCTTGTCGGGATGATATTGAACACTCATGTCATAATCTTTAAGAAGTTTCAAACATCTTCTTTGCCTTAAATTAAGATCTCTTTGGGTGAACATATATTGTAAACTCTTGTGATCGGTGAAAACATCAAGATGAACCTATATAAGTAATGCCTCCAAATCTTCAAAGCAAATATAGTTGCCAACTTAAGATCATGAGCCGGGTAATTTTGTTCATGCACCTTTGATTGCCTCGATGCATAAGCTATCACCTTACCATATTGCATGAGCATACAACCCAACTCAATTCGAGAAACATCATAATACACGACAAACACATCTAATCCATCCAGTAAAGTCAAAATATATACTGATGTAAGCCGATCCTTCAAAGTTTGAAAACTCTTCTCACACACATCTGACTATATAAACTTAGCCTTCTTTTGAGTTAAGTTAGTCAATAGAGATGTAACTTCAAAGTTTGAAAACTCTTCTCACACACATCTGACTATATAAACTTAGCCTTCTTTTGAGTTAAGTTAGTCAATAGAGATGTAATGGATGGGAAACCCTTAACAGAAGTCTGATAGTAACCAGCCAACCCAAGAAAACTTTGAATATCAGAAAGAGTCAATGATCTAGGCCAATTCTTCACAGCATCACTCTTCTTTGGATCAAACTTAATACTCACCAGATACCATATGGCCCAGAAAAGCCATTCTGCCAACCAAAACTCATATTTATTGAACTTTGTAAATAATTGCTTTTCCCTCAAAGTCTAAAGAACCATCCTCAAGTGATCCATATACTCCCGCTCACTTCAGAGTAAATTAGAATATCATAAATGATGACAACCACAAAACTATCAAGGAATGACTTGAACACCCGATTTATAAGATCCATAAATATCGTTGGAGAATTATTCAAGCCAAAGGACATACCACAAATTCAAAATGCCCATATCTAGTTCGAAAAGCTATTTTGGGAATGTCACACTCCATGACCCTCAACTGATGATAACCTAAATGAAGGTCAATCTTTGAGAAATGAGAAGCTCCTTGAAGTTGATCAAACAAGTCATTGATCCTAGGCAATGAATACTTACTCTTGATGGTCACTTTATTCAATTGTCGATAGCCAATACACATCGGAGTGATCTATCCTTCATTCTCACGAATAACATAGGAGCATCCCAAGGTGAAATACTTGTCCTAATAAAGCCCTCCTTCAATAGTTATTTCAACTGGTCCTTCAACTCCTTCAATTCCATCGATCCCATACAATAAGGAGGAATAAAAATAGGCTGAGTATGTGGAAGGAGTTCTATGCCAAAATCTAATTCCCTTTCTAGAGGAATACTAGGTAAATTATTAGGAAATACATCTAGAAACTCATTAACTATGGGAATCTATTTAAGAGTAGGAAGCTCAGATTCCACATCCCGTACTCTAACAATAAGGTATATGAACCCTTTAGAAATCATATTTTGAGCTTTGAGATAGGAAATAAATCGACCTTTAAAAGTGGAGTCACTACTCTCTCATTCCAGAATAGGCTCATTTAGAAACTGAAACCTAACTCTCCAGGTTCTACAATCTGTAGAGGCATATGAAGTATGCAACCAATCCATCCCAAGAATAATATCAAAATCAAACATCTCAAGTTCCACAAGATCACACAGAAGGACTTTATGCAAGAAAGACACAGGAGAACCCCAATAGACTCTTTGGGCAATAATAGACTTACCCACGTGAGTGTAGACTGAAAAGGGATGCCTCAAGATTTTAGGATTCAAACAAAACTTAATAGCCAAAAGAGGAGTCACAAAAAAAACATAACAGCCAAAAGAGGAGTCACAAAAGATAAATTTGCAATAAGATCAAGCAAAGCATAAGCATCAAAATCAAAGACTTTTAACATACCAGTCACTACATCTGGAATCTCCTGTACCTCCTGTCGAGCATGCAAGGCATGAAATCTATTATTTTTGGGAGAACCACCTTATGGAACTCTTGGCTAGACTTGATCACCCTTGGCCACTTGAACCTGACCCTTCTTAGGAGCTTTAGGGAAGTCAGTACTTTGTGGCCCATATTACCACATCCAAAGTAAGCACCCATGGTAAGTATGACTCACACTATGGGGATAGATGGGACTTAGGACTTTTCACACTTTCATATCTCATCATAATCATATAATCATTACAAAATATGTAACCTAGCATCGCAAGCATAAAGATAACATTCTCATACAAAGGAATTCATGATGTCCAACAATGCCTCTAGTACATTGATAGGATGAGGGACAAGATATGTCCTGGGCTCACCCTTAAAGTAAGAACATAAATCAAATATAACATAATAGGTAGATAGAAGGTGGCTTCTCCTTGGATGACAGGACTTATGACAAGAAACCCTTTCTTAATCAATCTAGCCATCAAGAGGTGGATGAAGATAGTCTCGGATCCTCACATGGTTAGATCATGTAGGCAAAAAAATATACATTAGTATAATTTAATGTACTAAATATGCAGGCATGCAATGTATATAATCAAAACAACCTGCACTTCAAATGTAGACGACAAGGGCACAAGAAGTATATAGGAAAGAATATGATATCAATATGCCTTAAAATCCATGATGCATAAATGTCATAATACTTAACATAGTGAGGATAGGACCATAACTGATATCTAAGACCATGCGAGCCATAGCTTCCCCATCGAGATAAGAGTGTACTACTTGCCAAAGATAGCCCATACTATACCTTACGACCCGATCTTTTTGGTGTGATGGTCACCTTTCTTACAGCCCTGCCTTTTCAAAAGGATTTCCATAACATAATCATCCCTTAAAGGGGCATAAACATGCACCTACATTGGCACGTAGTTATGAGAAAGGAGACTTTACTTAAGGACTCCTTAGGTTGAGCCCCCGTCTCCAATCTCATTCGATACTAGGTCATCATACCATGGGAATACATATACATATAGATGTTTGAAAAAGAGGCATATCTTTCAAATTATCTTGATGCATACTTAGGCTTAAAAGCCAAATCATACTTTATAATCATGCATACTTGGGCTAAAAAGTCAAATCACACTTCAATTCATGAATACATGCATAGGAGTAGCTCATTCATACTTGTACATATTAGTGAATCCTCACCCATAGTGCTTAAAAGAGATGTCATAGATATTATGTGATCACATGTCATGTCATAATCATACTTGCTTGAAATCATAGTCATAACCATAATTGGGTAGTAACTCACATTATAAATCTCACAAAAATACTTGTTCATACATGCATATGTCATGAGAAATGAATGAATAGCATGGGTATCAGGAATTCATAATTAAATCAATATAATAAGATAAACGAATAAATAATCTAGGAAGAAATTAATAAATAAAGCATACTTAAATTCATAAATTAAATGGACATGTATTTTTAATTCTTCATAAAACCAAAGTAAATCATCATAAATCAATAGTTCATTCCATATCTCAATTTCAACAAATTAGAATTAATCTAATAGACCCATTTGCAAATCATACTTAGAAATCATAAAATAGAAGAAATAGATTTTTGGGTCTTTATGATTGGAAGAGAACCATGAATCAATCCCACATACATTGAGAAGATTAGGAGAAATTTGAATGAACTTGACTTAAATTGAAAATCCACTTGAAATCTTAGCTTGAATCTCCAACACTAGACTTTGAAGAGAGAACCAAGGAATTGAGTTCTAGAGCTTGAGTGTATAATAAGAGTGAATGAGTGTAAAGAGTGAGTATAATCTAATTTAGGGGTTAGGATAAGTACCAAGGTCCTAAACGACCTTTAAAATAAACAAAAATTATGAAAATACCATTAATGAAACAGACTTAGATTGTTGTCCAGGGGTCTCATTCAAATGTACCATAGTCCGTATAAAGCTCCACTGGTCATATAAAGGTCTTTGAAAATGTCCCCTTTAACACTAAAAAAATTTGGCCAAGGTTGTTTTATAGATTAGTAGGTGAGATAGAATATTATATGGTGAATAGGAAAGGGACAAGTCATTGTTGCTTAGACAAAGAGGACTTGAAGGCATCCTCGTAGGAGACATTGGATCTAACCAGCTATCAAAGGCCTGCTAGAAAACTAATATATTCAGCTATAAAATAACATATATAAAACATAATCGAATCAAAAATCTGATATGTATATAAATAACACCATAATAAAATTGAAGATAGGATAGTATAACACAAGATAGTAGAATTGAAGTTAGGTACCATAAAACAGTCATATTAACGGTTTCTTGCCACCCTTTTGGGTTGTTCCACCATTAAAAGTCATTGATTACGATATTTGAATTGATAAGATAGGTACCATAAGCAGTTTTTAACATTATGCAACTTCCTTTTACAAGCTTAGGAGTTTCTTGATGTAAGTTCCCTGGGTACAGTTTTGGATTTTATGTATGTAAAGTTCTTTGGTATGGCTTCAAAGTTTATGTAAGTAAAGTTCTTTGGGTACAGTTTTAAAGTTTATGACATCCATGAAACTCTCCGCAGTCTATGGTAGAGTCTGTGAAAAGTTCCAAGTTCCAAGTTCCAAGACCGTACTTCCATAATTAGAAACATTTAGCACAAGGCCCATTCACCTAAGACCACCATGGTCAGTGGTAAGTTGTACGATCCATATTAACCTTGGTGTCTGCCTTAGTCAAAATCATAGCCTAAAGGCAAGGGCACCTTCCAACAGCCCCTTTTATAGCTAGTGGTGAGGGTCACAAGAAGCCATGTAAATTTCCAAGGGTTACCCTAAGGCTCCCTGCATGGCTCGTGGACCTCTCCACAGCTCATGGAGGTGACCTTGAAGAGGCACCTTGGTCAAAAACATTGGAAACCCATTTTTTAAGCATTGTTAAGGTCTCCCGAGGTCTGGGTCCTTATAGTAATCATGAATGAATCCACAAATACCTTGATGGAAAGAAGGAGTTTGAAGTGGATTAAGCTTGATCATGGCCAAGATCCCTAGCCTAAATTCTTTGAAGGAGTGACTTAGAGAGAAATTCTTAGGAGTGTATGGAATAGATTAAGTGTTTAGCTAGAAATTAGTTTTAGAAATAGTGTATGGACTGATTTATAGGTCAAATTATTCATAAAAAGTCTCAAGAGTGAACCAAATTACCAAAGTGTCCTTAATAAAATGGAGTTCAAAAATGAATTAGGCACCACAATGGAAGGCTTCGCGGTCCATGAAGCTCCTCAAGGTCTATGGTGGCCTCCGTGAACTATCCTACATTGGCACGTAGTTATGAGAAAGGGCACCACAATGGAAGGCTTCGCGGTCCATGAAGCTCCTCAAGGTCTATGGTGGCCTCCGTGAACTATCCCTAAGTTATGAATGATGATTTGTCAAAAACAATTCTCAAACACCCCTTCAAGGACCATACCATGATCTATGGTGACCTCTACAAGCCATAGTGTATGCCCGTGGTAGCACACTTGGCAAGGAATTGGAGTCCAAGCCTAAGGCTCCTCCCACGATCATTTTCATAGCTTGTGGAAAGGTATACTAGCCGTGAAGTGATCCATGGAGGGTCACTGTAATGACCCCCCAGTTTAGGAGCCTTGAATGTAGAAAATTTGGATAGAAAATTACCTGAAGTCAAATTTACAAGGGTGTCTTATGGCTCATAGGTGGAGATATTCCCCATAGGTTCAACCCTTAAACATAAAGTTCAGGAAAGGGAAAAAGTTTTGAAGTGTGGGGTAATACATAGACCAACTGACGGTCCGTAAAAAGGATGACAGTCTGTAGATAGGGTCGTGAGCAAGACTATCAGACCTAAAGGAAATTTAGAGTTTGCTAAAAGTGATCTATATGTCACCAACATGGCCCATAGAATAAAGCACGACCCGTAAAAACCCTTCATGGATAAGGTCCAGGAAAGTGGGAAAATGACTAAGTATGGAAGGATTCTACGAGTCCAACCATGACCCACAAGTTCATCTACGACCTGAAAAGGAGGTTTCTTAGATTTGGCCAGGAGAATGTTTAGGGGATTTTAGAAAGGTTAATAGATGGACAGGGCCTATGGTCTGTGGTCATTCTTAGCTTGAATCTCCAACACTAGACTTTGAAGAGAGAACCAAGGAATTGAGTTCTAGAGCTTGAGTGTATAATAAGAGTGAATGAGTGTAAAGAGTGAGCACAGCTCATAAATGGACTTTTGTAGGTCGAATCCAACAATTTTAACTAAGGGCAATTTTATCATTTCCATCATTCCTATTCTTAAACCCTGTCATTTTTTGGAACAAAAGGAGCCCTAAACCAACCTTAATGCCCTAAGACCTTATTCTTATCTTCATTATCTCTAATCTCAATTTTCTCTACGGCATTACTTTCTCAAGAAAAGGTCAAACCAAAGCTAGGGTTTCAAAGTTCTTCACCAAAGGTTCCAAATTCATTCTTCCCAAGTCTACTACGGTGTCTGAGTTGATTTATCGGTGTCACGACCCAAGCCTAGTGCCTAGACATGACACGGTGAATGGGAACCCAAAGGGACCCCCAAACAAGCCTCTTAGCATATTATTTACACATTGTTGATCGCAGAAGCAATTAAACAACAACAAGAGAGTATAAATAAGGATAAAGGGACTAAGGGAAGTCTTCAATAGTATAAAACATGTAAAATTTAAAATTAAACAACAACAAGAGAGTATAAATAAGGATAAAGGGACTAAGGGAAGTCTTTAATAGTATAAAACATGTAAAATTTAAAGCTCAAACATAAGTACATCATTTGTTCCAACAACATCTCTAAACAGAGATTTGAGCGGGGCCAAGACACTTTCTAGGCTCACCCTCATAGTAGCAATACTTCAACATAAAGACTAAACAAAGCAAGAGTAACATAGCTAGTGTCCCCGAACTTGAGGACTCACCAAAGCTTATCTTCAAGATGCCAAAACTAGCCATGTGAAGGATGATCATGAGGGGCTCTAGTTCCTATATGGTAAGATCATGTAGTCATAGAGTATGCGTTAGTATATTTGAATGTACTAAGTATGTAGGATGAAATACAATAAGAGTAAAGCAACATATTCGAAATGCATAACTAGCCAATCAGTCATAGAGTATGCGTTAGTATATTTGAATGTACTAAGTATGTACGATGCAATGCACCAAGAGATTGACAGCATAGTCAAAATGCATAATCATAAGCAAGGAATAGGTATGATAATAATATGTCATGGGTGATCAATGCTTGAAGTAAAACATGCTTGTAAAATGTATAACTTGAGAATATAGATTACATGTGTAGGAAGATACCATAATCATAGACTAAGAAACCTATTACTTGGAATCCAAGGCATGTCACCCTCGATATGCAAATTGTGGCCTCCACAATGCAAGGGATTATGTTGTGTCAGAATGGTGAATCGCGACCATAGATATCACATCTATAAGCCTAGCACTAATCAATGGGTGAAATTTCCTCTCCCCCTATCAAAGTAGTCAAGATATATACCCCTCAACTGGTAGATGGGCATAGCACCCCCAATCAAAGTGGTCAAGGTATATACCCCTCAACATGGTAGATAGGCATAGCACCCGCCATCAAAGTGGCCAAGGTATATACCACTCAACATGGTGGATGGGTATAGGACCCCCATCAAAGTAGTCAAGGTATATACCCCTCAACATGGTAGATAGGCATAGCACCCGCCATCAAAGTGGCCAAGGTATATACCACTCAACATGGTGGATGGGTATAGGACCCCCATCAAAGTAGTCAAGGTATATACCTCTCAACTAGTAGATGGGCATAGCACCCCCAATCAAAGTGGTTGAGACATATCACCCACTCAACAAGGTGTCGTCAACTTGTAATACTAAAGGTACTTTTCATGAATTCAATACATACATACAATTTCTTCATTATCATCAAGTCACTTAACTCATAAGTCATGCAATAGACCATCAATAACTCAAGAATCCATAACAAGACATTTTATAAAACACTTGGCGGGTGTGTAATGTTAGTTTAAAATCATGTAATTCAAGAGTGAAATCATGTGAGAAAACTCAATGTAAATCAACCCATCAATACTTGGTAAGACCCTCATGCAAGATACATTAAAACCCCTCATCAAATCTCATAATAAGTCATAGATTCATAACTCAAAACATGCTTAAACAGTAACTATTTTATGAAACTCCAACATAGTTTATAATCAAATTTCATTATAAGAGATACCCATAGATAATTTAACTTAAACACATGTTAATTACATAAAGATGAAGGTTGGGCACCATGGGTGAAAGGATCCAATGGTTGAAACCCATATACCTCAACTTTGGGGATATCCTTGATGAAGATTGGAATAAGAACTTGAAGTTTCAATGAAATTCTTGAGATCCGAAAATGAGTCTGGACACTTGAATTTATATGAAATATTTAGTTAAGTGCTAGAGAGAGTTTTGAGAGTGTCTTGAGTGATATGGGATTGAAAAATGACTAAGTATAGGTTTTTTTATGCATAGGAGGGCATGAACCTAAGACCCCAAAATGTTAGGCCAAAATAGAGAAACTGGCCAAAAAATACATATCTCCACGCCCTGGCGCATCGGGCCTCGAGCGCGGATCGACACTGGATAACCAAAATTTTAGAAAATGAAATTTTGTTACGGTTGCTCTAAATTTGGGATTATACCCATTTTCCACTCAATTTTGCCCCTTGATCACGAATATAAAGTTGAAAATTCGATATCAGGCACGACTTTTGAGATATATAGAAATTACAATTATGAGCATTTCTGAAGCACATTTTCAAACACTTTTGGGGCGTTTCAATGGGCATCCTTACACCCATAAATTCCTTCATTAAGTATTTTACCTTTTCTTTAAGTTCCTTTAAGGTATTATGCATGCTTATAATGATTTCATGTTATATTATGTTATTAAGTGATTATAATGATGCTTTATGATATTTTACCAAGTATATGCATGATTTTGAGTTGTTAAGGATGCCCCTAAAGATGATTTTTGTTGTTGATACAATGTGGGCTATTTACATGCTTCTAAAGATGTATATTTCATTGATTTATGTGATTTATGATTGTTTCATTTAAAAAACTGGCCCACCTAGTTTTCAAGTAAAATTTTGCATGATTTATGATGATGATCAGGGCATTAAAGTTAAGTTATAAAGTAATGATTTGTTAAAAATATAAGCATGTTGACAATTTTCCTAAAGATGTTTAAGAAAGGTCCCCAAGATGAAAGGACAATACTCAATTAGTAGTTCCTAAAGTTTGAGCTACTCCTATGATTGCTACTTATGATTCTAAGTCATGTTTTAAAGTGTCACGACCCAAGCGTAAGGCCTAGGCATAACATAGCAAATGGGGAACCCGAAGGGACCCCAAACAAGCATCTTGAGCATACATGGCATATCCTTATTTGCGAAAGCATAGTTAATCAACAAACACATAACTCTAGGAGAAACGAGGCTTTAGACTCAAGCTATGGGGATGTTATAGGAAAGAGGATTAGCATGAGCACATAGCAAATAAAGTCTAAGGGATGGATAATTATGACTCACGCTATGGGATATTAGAGACATAAGACTTCCATCTCATCAACAACATACAACAAGCATAAAAAGGGGATAAGGACTAAGGGAGTCTTTCATAATACATAAACATAATAAAAGTCGAGCTCATAACATAAAAATTCACATCCAACAACACCTCTAACAAAGAGTGGAATAGGGGCCAAGACACCTCCTGGGCTCATCCTTAAAAGATAAATATTCATAATTAAACAAGTCTTAAATAAGGATGAAAGTAAATGGATATTATCCTTGAATATGGAGGATGAATCAATTATAATTTTCAATTAAACCACTTAGCTACGTGGAGGAAGAGGATGAATAGGAGCTCTAGTCCCTAACCATGTAGGCAAAAGGTATGTGTTAGTACTTGGAATGTACTAAGTATGAGGGGTGCAATACAACAAGAAACATAAGCCATAATTAGACAACATACATAATTATAATCAATGAATATAGGCTCAATATGACATGAATGATAGATGATTAGTCAAACATGCATGAAGAATCTTATCGTCACAAGATATATCATATATATAGGTGGGGAGAATATGATAACTAACATATAAGACGAAGCAAGCTACTACTTGAAATTTCAATGTTCACACCATATAGAACAAGGAGTGATCTTCTTAGCCAAGGTAAATAAAACACTCACCTTATGGCATAGTCTTTTTGAGAAGTTCCCATATATACCTTACCTTACGGCATGACCTTTTCGGTAGGCATCATCAATCATCTTTATCTTACGATATTACCTTTTTGGTAGGTACAAGCCCTTATAGAGAATCAATACATGACCTATGATGGCACATAGTTTAAGGACAATGGGAGACTACCAAGGTCCTCTCGGTGCTAAGTCACTATCCCATGGAATAATTAAAATATAGTCATTTTCATGTTAATCATAGTCTCAATATATCATAATTAAGTTCTTCGAGTAGCTCATTAAAATATAGCTTATACTATCAAAGATAGGGATTTACTTCATTTTTATCATTCATACCATGCTTACGAGCTCATAGCATACTCATTGGCCTTTTTATTAGTCTCAACATGTGTGACATATATATTTTGCCATAAGGTATCATTACATAAGAAACTTGGCATGCATCTTTAATCAAATCATAGTGGGTACATGTACATAATTTTAAACCATGCAATTCAAGAGTAAATGATATGAGAAGAGTAAAATAGAATCACTTGAGCATTATTCAAAATAAACTACCAAATGCAAAAGAAAACATGGCTAGGGCATCACCAAATCTTTATTCAAATCATAGATTTCACAGGCCATTGCATTGCATAATAATTTACAAGGATAAAATATCATAAAATACTTCATAATTTCATCATATAAAAGAGTTTATAAAATTTTCATAGGTTTTCATGACTAGAAAAAAGATGAAGAAGAGGAATGGTTGAGCTTTTAGGAGGAAAGGTCTCCACAAATCAAAACCCACATACCTTAGTGTGATTGGAGATGAAAATCTTATAAAAGAATGAAGAGAAAACTAAAACCCTAACTTGCTCTCTTCTCTTGAAGGTCTTGAAGAACTTAAGAGTGTTTGGGAGGGACTCAGACTTGGGATATTTGAGAATGAGTTGGAATGGAATGGAATGGTTTATGTTTGTATAAGGCTGAAAAGGACTCATTTAGGGGCTTAAACGACATAGCATAGGCTTAGAAAATTAAGAAAGGTCAAAATTACTCCTTCTTAAAAGCTGCCAGATTGGATCACGACACCTTGATTATGGGTCGTGATCCATTCCACGGGTCATGAAAAGTGGTCTCATATGGTAACATTTTAGACCTTCTGAAACTTTCTCTAAATCTCGAACTATGAATTAACTTATAGCCCGTCAATCAAGTTATGCGTCATGTTGGTATCTCGTAGTCCCAGCTTTAGAAACCAATATTTTTACCAAGTCTGGCCATCATTCCATGAGCACAAGTTATGGCTCGTGGAACCACCTATGACCTGTAAACCCTTTCTTTAAACTCACTTATACTTAGAAAGTTTTTCAGACTTCATTTTTGAGGCACTTTTATACCTCCCAACATGTGGGGCTTTACATAAAGATTTCATAGGATAACTTAGCATTGAGTAGGCTTATGATTGGGATTCATTTCGTTAGTTAAGGCATGACCCAAAGCTACATCTCAAAGTGTCTAACTATGTGCCACCATAGGAGCCCTTGTAGGCTAGGCTAATGGATCCACGTAGGTCGTTTATGTTATTAAGATGCATGCGAAGTTGATGATGTTCCACCTAGCAAGTGGTCTCCTTGTGCCAATGTAGGGCGTTATATTGGATTCCATGTAGTACCTCACATAGTCTTATATGTCAGTTAAAGTCTTCTCCCACAAATCTATGATTCCATAATATGTTTCCATCAAATGTGATTTCTTATGCATTGACTCTTATCCACATTGAGCTATATTCCTTGTGTATGCTTGATCTTACTCTATGTACCTTTTGTCTCATACATTCTTATATATTATATTTATGAATGATGGTATTATAATTTCATACATGCATTGCATCTCACATACATAGTACATTATAACGTACTAACCATATTTTTTTTGTATGATTTAACCATGGAGGGATAGTTACTCCTTCACCAAACTCGTGGCTTGTATTCAACATTCAAGACTAGCACTTTTATTTGTGATGAGTCCTTAGTTTGGGACTCTATCATTTTTCTTTCCACCTTGTATTTTATTTTGAGATGATATATTTATGGCCCTTTTGAGACATTTACTTTCTATGTTGTTAAATATTGGAGTTTTTTCTATTGGATGACAATCGACCATTGTCGGCTCCGTCCATCTATATGTTAAGTGTTATGCTTTATGGACAGAAATATGCTAGTATTTCATGCTTTTTAATATTGCTTCATTGTCTTAAAAAGTTTTATAGACCCTTCCCCATTTTACTTCCGCAATATTTATATGTTTATGGTATGAATATTTGAGATACTTAAGATGGCTTGGGTGAGGTGCCTTCGGGTATCTCATTCGCCATCTAATGACTAGGCCCCTAGGTTGGGTCGATATAGTTACTTGGCCTGGAAAGCCTCAACAACACCCAAGCAGTCAAGGCCACTTCCTAGGCCACCTCCACGACAACCTTCACGGTCTATGACAGCCTTCGAAGGTGACCTGAAAGGACATCTTGGCCAAAAACTTAAGCATCATTTTTAAGTATCTTTAAGGCCTTACGAAACTCGAGTCCTAACATCATGGTGATTAGTTCACCTATCATTTTTGGAGATCTTTCTAGTAAGGTCTTGGCAATAAAGTCAAGCTTAGCACAACATTTCACCCACAAATGAATGGTCAAGCTAAAAGGACCATTCAAACCCTTGAAAACATACTTAGGGCTTGTGTGTTGGAATTCAAAGTAGTTGGGATGATCATTTTGAAGCCTTGGAGAAGGTGAGGTTGATAAGAGAGAGATTAAAGATGGTTCAAGGTCAGCAAAAATCTTATTCTGACATTAGGAGGAGCAATCTTGAGTCCAAGGTGGGTGATGAGGTATTCAAAGGTCTCAGCCAGGAAAGGTGTGGTTCAATTTGGCAAGAAAGGGAAATTGAGCCTAAGATATGTAGGGCATTATAAAACCTTGAGATGATTTGGTAAGTTTGCTTATGAGTTGAAGTTGCCTATGGAGATGAGTATGATTTATTCGGTCTTCCATGTATCCATATTGAGGAAGTGTGTAGGTGATCCAAACTCTATTATGCCTTCGAAGGTAGTGAATGTGGAAGAAAACTTGACCTATGATGAGGTTCTAGTTGAGATATTGGATAGCCAAGTGAAGACACTAAGGAACAAGGATGAAGCATCCATTAAAGTCCTTTGGAGGAACCAACAATTCGAAAGTACTGCTTGAGAAGTAGAAGCGGACATGAAGAAATAATACAATTATCTTTTTCCACTATACTCAAGCCCTACGGTAATAAAAATCATGTCTAAGATATTAAATCTTGTATTTCAGCCCCTTATGTCATTTTGCATGCATACATACTTATGGTAATATTTTTTGATGATATTTGATGCATAAGTTTGAAATTTCATAACAATGATGTCTAAATTGAATTGATGCATTCATGTTAGGGCTGAAAATTATCATGTTACTCCTCTCAAGCTCTAACACATTCAGGGATGAATGTTTCAAGGGGGAGATATTATGACACCTCCCAAAGTGATTTGAAATGCCCTTGTAATTGATTACTTGCATAATATATTTTTATATTTTGACTAATTTGAGGTTGTATTCTTGTTCAGGAGGTAAACTTGTATGAAAAAATGATCTCGTTCGATATTTGAGTCAACCGTATTAAAAAATAATTTTTCATATATTTTTGCACTTTCCAGGAAGGTATGCGACCACTCTGCGTTGCGAAGAGGATATATTTTAGTGTAAAAATGACCTAGAATCATTCCAGGGCTCAAACAGTGAAAAATTAAACTTCGTGTAAAAATGAACTTTGTGAGAGCAAGTTTGTCGCGAAGAGGGTTCACAATAGTACAATTTTTTCAAAAAAATTCATATTTAAGTGAAGGCAATTGGGACAAATCTCTAAACCCTATATATAAGAATACTCAAAAATTCATTATTTTTAGACCTAAAATCACTCTCAAAACTCCTAAAAATCCTCTCTCGACCTCTCCAAAATTCCTCCACCAAATTCTCCAAAATTTTTAGGGTTTCAAAGATCTTCCATTAAGGACCACGCTTCAAGATTCTCTCAAACTTCTTTCACCTGCTTCAAGACCACAAGGTATGTGGGTTTCTTCATCCATGGGTCCTTCCATCCATGGAGTCCAAAATTTTTTCTAAATTCAATCATTTAATTTCAAAACTTATTTATTTATGGGTACTTCTTATTATTCTTATATGTATGATTTGAGTTGAAAATTGTCAATTATTGATTTAAAGTGCATGAAGACCTATTAAAGGTTTATACTGTGAATTTTTTATGATATTCAAACTATGTGGATTGTGGTACTATGAAATTTATGAATTTTGAGATGGTTTTTATCATGCCCTAACTAGGGTCTTACGTTGATAATGGTGGGTTGTTTTTAAATGATTTTAAGTAATTAAGTTTTATCTCTTTTATGCGTATTACTCTCGGATTTCATTATTTTATGTCTGTATGCATAAAACCCACTATGTTTTGGAACTAAGATTTATGATGAAGTATCTTATGTTGATGAAAGATTTTACTACAAATTATGCAAGTTATGAATATTGTGGATGATTAAGGGGTATTAAGTATGTTATGATTCCATGGAAATATATATTATGAAAATGAAAGATCATGGAACCCTTCTATGATTCTATGATACAATTATTTTAATGAGCTACTCTGATTATGACATTATGATTCATATATCTGTGATATGATTATGATTATGATTTAAGTATTTCGTGGGTTGTTGATTTAGCACCGGGAGGACCTTGGTAGATTTCCATTGCTGCTCATATTGCATGATTCACCAAAATGGGTGGAGTTCCTGTAAGGTATATGCAAAACAATAACTGAAATGGTTAAAATTCTCGTAAGGCCCTTTTTCAAATGATAACCAAAATATATAAAGTTAATGTAATTCCCTTTATCATATATTAATCGAAATTGGTGAAGTTCCCGTAAGGCATTTGGAAAGCACTCTATGAAATAGGAAAGTTACCATAAGTTGAGGCTAGTCTACCTTCGCAAGTAGACTACCTTTTTCAATGTGGAGGAAACTCTGGAATTCCATGTAGTAGCTCTCATGGCATTAAGTGACATTTATGGTCTCGTCCCTCATATCTACGCTATGTTATGAGATTTTGTTTACTTTCCATACATATTTTGACTAAGGCATTGATCATTCATATCATATTGAACTTATTGTCTTCGTATATCATTATACATCTTGTCAATTATGGCCTATGATCTCTTATTGCATTGCACCCTGCATATTTAGTATATTCCAAGTACTAATGCATACTTTTTGCCTATATGATCTAACCATATAGGTACCGAAGCTCCTATCCATCCACCTCTTCATGGCTAGTATGATTCTTGAAAACTTTTCTTATGGTGAGTCCTCCATTTCAAGAAAAATACCCATTTTCTATCTTGCTTATGTGTCACGACCCGTACCTAGGGTCTAGGAGTGACATGGAAAATAGGAACCCGAGAGCCCCCAAACAAGCCTCAACATATCCATATTCACATCATTGATTCGGAAGCATATATAAATAGTAAACACATAGTTCTAAGGGATGAAAAAATAGGACTCACGCTATACGGATATCATAGAGAAAGAAATTAACATGGATTCACATAACACATAACACATAAGAACTAAGGGGCGGGTAAGTATGACTCACTCTATGAGGCAATTCAAGACTTAGGATCTTCCACATTTCCACATCAAATCATACATACTTATCATAATTCTCATAATCAATACATCATAGCCATATCAAATAGATCACCATAACCATAAGCTCCAAATACAACACATAGCATATATCCGTACAAGAGTCTACAAGATGTCCAATAATAACTTTAGTCATAAGATGAAATGGGGCCAAGACACATTCCGGGCTCACCCTCAAATTAAATAATATAAATGAAAGCACCAAAGGTAGAAGAGTGGTGGTGTGTCCTTGAAAGATAGGACTCACCACAATAAGTATCTCAAATCAACTCTAGTCATCCTACGGTAGATGAAGGTAGTCTTTGCTTCCTATATGGTGAGATCATGTAGGCAAAAGTATGCATTAGTACGTTTAAATATACTATGTATGTGGGATGCAATGCATGTAACTTACCAAAACCTACACATAATGTTAGATGACAAGTGCAAGTAATATAGAAAGACGTATATAGCAAGGAATGTATTATAACAAGATGCTATGAAACTCATGATGCATGAAGTGCAAATGATGCTCATATATAGTAGGGATGTGACCTCAACCGACATGAGTAAGACCAAGTGAGCAATTACTTGGAATCCCGATGAAATCCTCTCATCAGTAAAGAGGTGGTCTACTAGCCAAAGGTAAACCATACTTCGTCTTATGGGAACACATCCCACTTTGTATGAAGCAATCTTCCTTATGGGAATATATTTCATTTCGGATAAGATTTTTACATATAGCATATCATATCACATTATACCTTACCTTACAGGAACCTATCCCATTTCATATGAAGCAACCTTCCTTGCGGGAATACATCCCATTTCGGATAGGAATTCACACAACCTATGTTAGGCACATAATTCAAGCAAAGAGAGAGAACCCTTGGGGATAGCTCTAACACCCCCAATCCATCGGTGCAAAGTCATCATCCCACAAGAATACATACATACATACATATATATGTGTGTATATATATATATATATATATATATATATATACATACATATATATATATATATACATATATATATATATATATATATATACACATATATACACTTGCTTTCAAAAGAGGCAATATTCATTTTCAAAATCATTTCAATGCCTTCTTAGGCTTAAAGACCAAACACCATTCATAATAATTCATACTTAGGCTCAAATGCCAAAATTCATATTTCATAGTCATAATACTCATACATAGGAATAACCCATTCATATATACATAATGGTGCAAGCATCCATAATGCTCAAAGAGCCATAATCGTAGATATATATGTGATCACATTCTTGTCATAATCAATATCTTATCAAAATCATATTATAAAACATGATTGGGCTTAACCCACTTCATAATTTCCAAAAAGTCCCATGTTCATGAATGCAAATGCCATGAATAATGTGAGGAAAGCATTGGTAAGTAAGATTCAATCTAAATTAAATAATATAATATGAAATTCAAGTGAAAATATAATAAAATTTACATTTAAAATCATAATATAATCACTCATACATAAACAAGCCTCAAAAGGGACATGCATAATCATAATCTCATAAATTCAATGTAAATCCTCATAGTAGGGCTTAAAGTAACTTAAAATCATCAAATATATACAACCCATATATCAATTTAATTTAATAAGGAAGACACTTGAAAATCCAACTTTAATGTGAGTAAAATTCATGAAAAGTGCTAGAAAAGTTTTGGGTCTCTTTGGTTGAAAGGAACCAAAGGTCAAACCTAGATACCTAGACCCAATGAAGAAATCCCAAGAGAAATTTGAAGAAGAATCATGTTAGCCTTGAACCCCAAGCTTCCATTTTCACAAGTATTCTTAAGAGGAGTTTGAGAGTGACTTGGGAGAATTAGTCTTGAATGAGGGTTTAGAATTAGTGTAGAAGAAGTTTAGGAATGTAAATGGGGGTCTAAAGGTCTTAAAAAGCCTTGAGGATGGGTCAAAATATGAAAAACACCTAAATAAAATGCCCCTTTAAATTTTACACAGGACTCTTCACGCCCAGCTTCATGGGTCGTGAAACCCTTCAGGGGTCGTGAAGCCCTTCAGGGGTCGTGAAGGCCCCCATCTAGCTCAAACAAATTTTACAAAAAAGGTCATAACTTCTTGGTCCGAG
>DF357465.1:105647-139637 GCA_000787875.1 Solanum virginianum | reverse complement strand
TATAAAATGTGTATACTCCCTCCATTCAAAAAAAAAAAAAAAAAAAAAAAAATCTACTATTTTATTTAGTTTGTTTAAAGAAGAAAATTTATTTTTATTAAAACACTTTAATTTCTGTTTTCCACGTAGCATGTTTGAATCTACAAGTTAAAAGATTATTCTGATATATTTGACATAATTTTAATTTAAAATCACGAAATTAAAATTTTTCTTTATTTTCTTTTTTTTAAAAGCCAAAATAGCACGCTCTTTTTTAGATGGAGGAAGTATATCATTCCATTTCCATATACTACTCCGCCCCCCTCCAACAAAGCGTGGCTCCTACTTAGTCTTTTTTTTTTTTCTTTACTTTATTGATGAACTGTATTTGTTAATTAATCCGGTATACACCAAAATTTACGGATCAACAAATTCTTGTTGATGTTTACAAGTTTAATTATATTACTATATGCAAGAAAACATTAGTCAAATAAGTCATTGGCCGGCAAAATTGATGTCAACAACTCCAACAAATACTCTCTGAATTTGCTTGCTTTTTTTTGTTTTTTTTTTGGTTGAACTCAGTAAAATTTTACCAAAATCATACTTTCTGCATCATTAAAATTAAAATATCGCAATATATGCTCTAGTAGATTAATCGTACTCAAGATACACTTGAGCGTGTTTTTTTAATTAAAATTTTACCACTTTATATACACATAATTCCTTTAGGGATGTCTAATAAAATTGAAAGATACATTAGGAATAATTAGCATGGGCCTTAAGCAAGAAAGACACAACCTATTTGCATATTTTTAGTATGTAGTATCATTCTTATTACATTTTAAAAGTCAGACACATAATTTTGGATCATGTCATGACAAACTAAAAACTAATTAAACTCGATCTCCTTTACCAACATTTTTATTTTGCTTATTTACCAATAGTTTTGTCGTTGGCAATAGATTCAAATTTATTACTAATATATAACCCGTTTGTAATCAAATTTATCAACCAATATTAATATATATTTTTTGTTAGTAATTCCAATATATTTTTCATGTATGGATCGAATAAAGAAATATAGCCTTGCCATAAGAAATCCTATTCCTTAGTTTAAAATTTATTCATATATTGTCATTAGCAACCTTGTATTAGAATGAGCATGGTTGTTATCTAAAAGAATGTGAAAACACTTGCAAAGGTTGAAGGGCAAAAGTAGGTGTATTGGCTTGTGAATATTATTAAAATACAGTTTCGTCTGCAAGATTCACTACCAAGCACCCAACCTATAAAGTCAACTCCCAACAGTACCTATGAATTCTTTTGTCAATTACTCCCTCCATTTAAAAAAAAATTATTATTTACTTTGATTTAACATGAACTTTAAGAAAATAAATAAGAACTTTTAATTTTGTAATCCTAAATTAAAGTTATATCGAATATACCCAATTGTCCTTCAATTTTGTATTCTTAAATATGCTACTTGAAAAGTTGAAATAATAGTGTTATCATTTTTTTAAAAAGAAAAGTACATTAAAAAAATGGAAAAAGAGTAATTTTCTAATTAAACACTGGCCTCCTACTCTTGTTTTCTATCATATGTCTGAAATTCATGAAGCTATTAATGTGGATGTATCATCCTTAGAGAATAAGGAGGCATGTCTGTCTTTTTATTAATTTCCACAAGTTAAAAAGCTAGTAATTGTTTCCCCCCATCATCATCATCATCACATACGATAGAGACATAGAGTCCCTTTATGCTTCCAAGAAACTTCAGAAGATCAGTGAGTCACAACTGCTACCATTGAAATATATGTCGCTGGGAAGAAGAAATCAATATTCCCACTTATTCCTTTGGGTCACATCATGCCTTAAAGAGTATAAAATAATAATATCCTGTGGACTGTTGATTGAGTGAAGGTTGTTGAAACCGGAGGGTGAATGAATACCTAAAAATGCTTCTGAGGAATTGAAAGAGGATTAAATTCATCTACCCTATAACGTATGCATGAGAATAAAAATCAGGATAAACTGTTAATCGTGGAATTGAGTAATTCTATTTTATTTAATCCCTTCTGAATGCTATTTGTATTGTTATAGTAAAGTCTTTATTTAAATTGTTCATTGTGTATATATGTGTATTCATTGCTTATATGCTAGACAATTATGAATATAGAGTAATTTAACTCACACACAAAAGATTAAAATTGTTGATTCTACTAAGATATAAATTAAATATTCACAATCAAATATGAAGTTGGACAAAGATCTTGATGATTGAAGCACAAAATTGGATGTAATTTGATCTTAGTTATGGGAATAGTTAAAATTTCAACATCTTCTACTAGTACATTTTGTATGTATTGAATGAACCAATTAAAGATATATTGTGAATATTAATAAATAAATTCGCTAGTCCATTGCATGTACTTAATACTCTTAATCTTGAAATAATTATTATGATCTTAATTTATTATTTTAATCTATCAAAACATGACAATAACATCCTAGTAGATTGGATAATAACAAATTACATTAGTGAAATAATAATTAGTTAATAGAACGAACCATGTCTCGGTCTCTAGATAGAAGACTTTACTTATAAGTTTTCACATGAAAACCCTGCAGATGGATTTTGTATCAGTCATGTGAAATAAGTATGATAATAAAAGATTAAATTAGTCGATTAATTAAATCTTTTAGAAAATTTGATTTAATTGATTGGTATTGGTATTATAATACGGGAACTTAAATAAGATGTAATAGTGAATTTTGAAATTACTATTGAAGAGTGCAATTATATGGATTAATAGACACTTTATTACAATGCGGTTAACTTATTGGTTTACAAATTAACATGGTGATTGAAAGGCTGAGTAAATGCCAAGCTAATTGACGAATTTTGAAAAAGAAAGAAATGTTCGGAAAGAAGTAGTAATTTTTGTAGGATGAATGCGATATTTGGTTAAATAATAAATATTTTTATAAGCAGCAAAATCTTTTTGCAAGGAAATAATATTACGTTTGATTGGCTTAGTATTGCGTTTATGGGAGATAATAAAAACATGTGGTTAGTAAAGAAGTAGTAGAAGGCGGAAGTTGTAGATTTGCCAAAACGTGAGTTGTGTTTAATGTTTGGTGTGGTTGATTTATATTAACATGTTATAAGTTTATGATTCTGAATTGTGCTTTTGCTCTAACAGATGGGATATGCTGAATTTTATGGCTACCTTATCGGGTATTCAATGGAATAAGCTCAACCGACAATTTCTTTTTCAACCTGTTCTTGGCAAGTAAGGGACATTATTGAACAGATCAAGGACCTCACAATTTCTTAGGCTTCAACTTCATATCTTCGCATTAGGAATACTCTTTTGCTTAATTTTGTACATGAATCTGGAAAATATCATTATTTGGTTGGATGTAGATAGATTACTCCCTGGACTTTATAAGAAATGAGAGAGTTCCTTCACAAATAATTAGCTAATCATTGAGGTTCCAAACTATATCTAGTAAGTAACAAATTTCTGTTACAAATATACACGATTTTATGATTCAATCCTAATGAGCATATCAGCTTCAAATTTAAGAAACAAACCATGACTCATGCCCTTAAACATAAAAGAAATGTTGTGCCAAACATAATGTTAAATATGCAATTCATTGCTATAATGTAGTATCTTATTGGAGAGGCAACATATATTCTATCAATCAATTTGGAATTTCAACTAACAACAACATTAATTAGCATTATTACTAAAATTGGCTGACTTTGATGAAGGCATTAATTTTTTCACAAAAAACTTTTTCAGGGAAGAACCATATATGTCGTCCATTTGCATGTTTAACTCTTATTTTCACTTGTATAATTGATTCCTAAGCTATGTCCATTTGTGCACTGAAACATATAAGACATGGATGGAGATTCCCAAAAAAACTGAGAAAATAAAATCAAAGAACTGACAAGTGAAGTAGGTTTTCAAGAAAATTAGGTGGATTCAATTTAATTTTCATTTATTCCCATTAGCCAACAACATTTAATGATGAGATAAATTATGGGTTACGCATAACAAGAAGCCAAGCAATGGACAATCTTACCTTTTGTTGCAAAATGATAGTACTAGCATATACATAGGACAAAGATGTGATACTACTATTGTATTGAATCAAACAAGTAGCTCAAAATCTCACTCAGAATTAACATTGTCTCCATTCACAAAGTCAGATCTAGGGTACTTGCCTTATTTTCCTCTGAAGTAGAGGTTGATGAGAACAAAGAAAGAGTGAGAAGATCCCCAACTTGTTCAGCTTTCAATCTTTTCGGATGATTCTCTCTTGTTGTTTTCGGGGAAAGGTTCAAATCAAGATTGATTTCTGAATCTTGAATCCTTATTTTATTTGAGCATGTGTTTATTGCAACATGTTCACTCATCCACCATTTTCCCCTATTCTCTTTAGCCCCCATCATTTCTTGCTCTGATCTCCTGTTGACTATTTCATCTTTATCTCTATTTCTATCTATGGGTAATGTGATTAGGAGATTTTGTTTTGCAGGGGTTATTCCACTTTGAGTTGGCCAAAGTCTTTGATTCTGTCGATTTTGGTTTTTCTCAATATCAAGGCTTTTATTCCATGAAAATAATTGTCCGTGGCGCCTTATACTGGAGCCAACACCCATATTTATGTTATAAGGGTTGTAAAGAGGATTAACTTGACGATTCCATAAAGCATTTTCATACCTGGAATATAATACATATGAAATTCAAGTCTCCAGATTAATTTGTTTAGCAATTATTTAAATTTACCTCAAGCTCGAACTAGAAGTTTGGTTAAACCCTTGTAGCCTAGGAAGTTGGGTAAGATTGAAAATATGATGATCTCCGTTCTCAAGTAGAAATCTTCCGTCCACAGAAACCGCTGCACATACAGATTTTTAATCACACAATTATTTTAGAAACCCTAATTTTGGCACCACGTAACTAATTAATCAGGAAACGAAATAAATTTTTTTTTAAAAACTGAAAAACTTACTTTGATTTGGATCGTCAGTTTTTTTGCTTCTGTACATCTAAAATGGTTTCCATACAGAGAAACAGATGAGTTTGCTAATCAAAATTAAGCTCTAATTGCAACTGAGTAAATTTCATAAAATATATATACCTGAAGATGGCTCTTGACATGCGCTATGCTGAGGCCTTTAATGTTCATTAATTGAAGAACCAATTTTGGTGTAGCTCCTAAAAATAAGACAAAATTATAAGAACCTCGAAAATTACACTTTAATCAAAAGATGTATTGGAGTAAACAAATATGTGATCAATGAGTATACATACAATTCTTTTATCTAATGTAGAATCAGTTCAACAATTCTTCTATCTTACAAATAAAAAGTTGAGATAATAAAGATGTTTGAATATAATCTCAACTCTTGTATACTTACTATCTTGGCCTCCTAATCTTTCAACAGCATGAACAAAGCGAAGATGGAGCTCAGGCGTCCACCGTAGCCTCGGAGTTTTGGAACGTATATATTGTCGTACACTTCCTGAATTGGTCTTTTTCCCGTTCTCTTCTACAGTACTGTTACTAGAGCTGGATCTTGTTCTACCTTGAGCTTTGCTATTTTCTTCTGTCTCGAGATCATCTTCCTCCTCGTCCTCGTCCTCTTCTTCTTCAAATTCATTTTGGTTTGGGGGGCTCGTTTTTGAGTCCTCTGTACTGCTTTCTCTTTTCATCCTGCCCTTCTCCCCCCTCCAAGAAAACCTAATAGTGGCTCTTCAAAAGATGTTGAAAACCATAAGAAAGATCTTCTTGAAGAATTTCTCCTTGGGGATTGTTTTCGTAAGAAGAATTTCTACTTGAAGAAAAAGAAAGAAAAAGTTGCTAGAATTAGGAATGAAATTTCTTCAAGAGCCATATAAAGAACAATCCTCTCTCCCATTTGTGGACATTTTTTAATCATGCGTGATTTGCATGGATGATGTCCTAAAGTACATGTACATGTGTGGTGATAAATACTTGCATTTTTACGTGGACCTTAATGTTTATGTGTATGTATCATTTATTTATGTTTATGTATATGTGCATAAATACAGAATCCAAGTTGCATGTGTATTCACAACTCAACAACATGTTTTTCATCAGATTTATTATATATATTTATGATCTAATTGTTGCCGAAAAATTTAAATTAAAGAAACACATATATTTTGCTGCATATTAAATATTCATGTTTGACTCAGAGTTGTACTAGTGATAAGGTTTGTTAATCATCACTATATATAATTGTTCCTTTTCATATGGCATTTGCAGTCCACGATATTTAAAATGTCAATTATTATTAATAGTGAGAAAATTTTGGGAAGAGTGACAGTACTAGCTGGAAAGAGTTGTAGTATATGATCTTGTATAAAAACGTGTTAGAAAAGTGTGTAGATGAATATAGAGAGCTAAGCTCAGGTTAAGTCTAATGTTCATTTATATTATTTCGAGGTAGGTTTCAAAGCATAATTTAATATATTTTCAATATAAAGTAGGAAATGCAAAATGATATTGGGATTTATAAGTCTTAAAAATTACTCCCTCTCTTATGTATATCAAGTGAATTGTTGGGGTATACTCCATTCATTTAAAAAGAAATGATCTAGTTTCACTTGGCACAAAGTTTAAGAAGGTAAAAAATATTTTTAATCTTATTGCTGATCCTAAATTAAAGTTATGTCAAATGTACCAAAATACTCTTTAAACTTGTTGCCTTAAATATGCTACGTGGAAATTGAAATTAAAGTGTTGCCACAAAAAAAATGTCATTCTTTTTTTAAATGAACTAAAAAGGAAATTGATTCATTCTTTTTTAAACGAAGGAAGTAATACACCTTTTTTGACAAAAAAATTTAAGGATAAAAATTGAAGACTATTTATGAGCATTAACCTTTTGATGATGCACAAACTAGCTATTTTCTAAGAAAGTGTAAAGCAGTTAGGAATCTCATTCCAAGGAAGGGTAAATATGGGGAAAAAGCCCCGACAAATCTTTCGAACTTTGAAAAATTCACTTATTCAAAACTATGAAAGAATCTCAACAATTCATTTAATATGAATAGGGGGAATAATTAACTTAGAGTCCTGAATAAATATTTTTTTTGCTTTTCATTTATTTTGCTTCTTGTAGTTATTGGTCTATACATTGTAGCCTTGTTAGTTTTGACGCCCATGATTCACAGTAGACCCTTTGAAGCTTGTTTAAAATCAGAAGCCTATACCTCTGTTCTCTTTGTGTGGCAGTGTTTTTTTTCTTTTTAACTAATAAGTTTAACAAAGAAGGTTAGCTTTCTATTTTAAAAAAGTAATTTAACCTTCAAAACTTTTAATATAGATATTTATATTTTTAATCCTAAACCAGCATTTACAGATATTGTTTTGTCTCGAATAAAACACTAGCACATAAATTGATGACTGAAGAAAGAAAATCCGAGTGGATGGTGATCATATTTTTTTATGTATAGTTGCTAGGTGTAGACAAATTCTATAAATTAAAATAATGAATAAACAATTAAATTATTTTTAAGCCTTTAATGGTGGAGATCTTTGGCGGCCGGGAATCTAGCTAACTTATGTCTTTTCTATCATATATGTTACGTTCAGTTAGACTCTGTCTCAACTATTTCGAGAAGTACAGAAATTGGAGCACATCTTTCATTTATCTTAGACAAGAGCATCTTTCAATTATATCTCTGAAAGAATCGCAAACGCACATGCTGAATATGCTTTTATAAGCTTACTCTTCCATGTTATACCTCATCTCCATCGATTATATATGCATGGTTGTTAATACTTCCTCCATCCATCTTTACTTGTTTTTATTGGCTTGACACATTCTACCAAATTATTTTTTGAATATAATAAATATAGTGTATTGAAAAATATAATAGAGAAATCACTATAATTAAGGATAAGGGTAAATTAGGAACTAAGTATAAAATTATCTCTTGAATAGTATAGGGGTCAAATAAAGACGGATGGAGGGACTAATTCTAGCTGTGATTATATATATATATATATATATATATATATATATATATATAGCGCGCGCATTGGAAAATCAAATGAATCAGAAATCAATGTTTGACGACAGAATTAACACTATAAAATCTGTTTTATTCTAGTACACTAGTCCTCTCCTCCTCTTCCAAATTCTAGTACATGTTGTGTGGTCGTAATGAGACAGGCAATGGCGGAAACATCCTTTTGTAAGGAGTGTTATTTCTGTGCTTTTAAAAAGTAATATATAAGTATATCTTCCTCCGTATCAATACCTTTTGAATTTTGAGATTTAAATAAATCTTTTTTTAACCTTAATTATTGTTATACATCTTTCAAATATTTTGAATTTTCAATTATTGTGGCTTATAACACTTTCATGTTGTTTTTTTATTTCAAAAAATTTACCAAAAGTTAGAATATTTAACTCTGGAGATTGAAAGTAGGCCACATAGATTAAAACATTGGAAGCAGACTAAAATCGTTGGAACTAACATGAATTCTCAATAGGGAGTAAATGCTTTAAATAAAAGGGTTTGCCAAAAAGTTTTGCTATCATGAGACCAGAAACGTAGTTTCCAAAAGGTTTCAAGACAACCATGCAGTATGGAGTATTAATTATCATCACAAGTTTGAACTAAATTTTTCTTTCTTTCTTTAATTTTCTTGTGAAATGAGAAAGGCAATACATTCTTTGTTCGTGCGGATTTACAGATTGAAAGAGCAGCTATAATATTTATAAAGCTTTCTACTTTTGCCATATGAATTACACGAGCTTCTTGACATCTTAACCACAGCAAAACAAACCTTAAAGCTATTTGCTCTTGTGATCAATAAAAAGTGTATTTATATTATTCCATTTAAATATAATATAAACAAATACCATAAGAAGTGAACGTAGAGGGCAGGGGTATGGAGCTTAGGAATATGATCACTTGTCTAATTTGTTTTTTCTACCTCTATTAGAATAATTATTTTCTTATTTTTCAAAATATTAATCAACTAAACATAAAAATATATAAAATATTTTTCTCATTACCAAACAAACAGGCTTGCAAAAGTTGAAGGGCAAAAGTAGGTCCATTTGCTTGTGAATATTATTAAAATACAGTTTGGTCTGCAAGATTCACTTCCAAGCACCTAACCTGTAAGTCAACTCCCAACAGTACCTATGTTTTCTTCTGTTAATCTAATTAAAAAACTAGACTCCTTTTCTATCATATATCTGAAATTCGTGAAGCCATTAATGCGGATCTATAATCTTTGGAGAATGAGGAGGCATGTCTGTCTTTTTCTCAACTCCAACAATTTAATCTTTTTCTCAACTCCAACAATTTAAAACCTACTCATCAAATCCCCCATCATCACACATAAATACAATGCATACATGCCACACACATATTCTTTAAGAAAATTACTCAATTATCGGAATTTTTATTAATCCATCTACTCTTAATAAATACTTTTAAAAAATTATTTTTTTTAGTTGTCATAATTTTCTTTTTATGAGTCAAATAATATGACTTTTGGCTAATACTTTCATCATATTGACATGAAAAAATTACAACTTATTGATCTTTTTTTTTTTATAGTTTTTAAATGTTTTAATTTTTATTTTAATAATATAAAAAATATAATATAATTTAGCTTTAAAAATTAATCAAATTAAATTATGAAAAGCGCAAGATAATAATTAAAAAAGAATGAGGAAAGTAACTCTTTAGGGAATAATTTCTTGGATATGTAAAACTCTCTTCATTTATAAAAGGAAAAAATTGAAAGAAGATTATTAATGCTTTCTTAATTATATAAACCATCACTTATGTTGAAACAAAATGATATAAAAACACCACTTATTCCTTAATCCTTAGTGTCACATCCAGCCTTAAAACATATACAAGAGTATACTTATTATCTAACCAAAAAAAAAAAAAAAAAGAGTATATTTATTGAAAATAATAATATGCCGTCGGCGAAGGAAGGTTGTTGAAATCGGAGGGTGACTGAATACCTAAAAATGCTTCTAAAATAACAACATCTACCCTATAACGTATGCATGAGTGAATGAGAATAAAAATGGAGGAATCAATAATTGTTTCTGTGCCAAAGGTATTCTTCGTCTCTTTGTCAAGCATTTTCTGTGTCCCACGTGAGTGACATCTCAACAGCCATGTTCCATCTCCTTCTTCTTCTTTGATGTGATCCTAAAACTAATGTATATTTAATTTATATAATTCTCAAGTAACAATGAATTCATTATATATCGGGTGAAATATTAGTTGAGTACCGCCCTAACTCTTATGCAAAATTCATTCAAATATATCTTCCTAGCTATTCTTTTCATCTTTTAAATTTGACACAGATTTTATTAATAATTCATATGTACGCAATTCTCTTGACAGTATATATGAATTAGTGTGTGTAGTTACAATATTTTATGTTAGTGTAATGTACTGTAAATATAACAAATTATATTTTTAAAAAAATAAAATAATATATATATATTTCCCGTTTAGCAGCACCGTCTTTCCGCCCGTCCCTCTTTCATCCCTCCTCCCTTCCAGTCCTTCTCTGACTTAGAAGAAGTTGGAATTTCAGATGACTCACAAATTGGGCAGAAATTCCCCAGCGAATCCTCCACCGCTATCGCACTAAGGAGGTCCTTCACGTTCTGCCTCCCAAGTTCATTTTGGTCCTATGTTTGCCTTTCCGAAATGAAGAATCGCACTAAGGAGGTCCTTCATGTTCTGCCTCCCAAGTTCATTTTGGTCCCATGTTTGCCTTTCCAAAATGAAGTTGTTTCTCGCCATGATCTCACGAAACTTCACCAAGTCCGTGTTCCAGCCATAGATGCGACGAATCATGGACATCACATCCCCAGCCTTTCTAGCCATTCTTAACAGTTTCCTCAAGGTCGTCACTCTGTCCTTCAGTGCGTGGTATGCGCCACTCCCGCCAGCCACAGTCTCGCACACACGTAGCCCGGTCACTAACGTAGCTTGGTGCATTGCTACCAATTGTCTCAGTCAAGAGGGTGATTGGAGTAAGTCAGTCATTCAGTCTTGAGGTTGGGGGCATACTGAGTGAATTTTGAGAGGGGGATTCATTCGGGACTGTGAAATATGGCGGATCGTGGGAAGTGGTTTGAAAGTGTTTGTGGAAAAATGGAACACGGGAGAAGATAAGGGGCGTGGCAGCTCTGGCTAACTCAATCTGTTTGCTCTTGGAAGTATGGGATTTCATTAGTGGACAGGTTGGGGGAGTCATCTCCAGACCTTTATTCTTGCTGCAAATGGTGACAATGTGTTGGTGGGGATTGCTTAGCGATTGATGCTGTTTGAAAGGATATCTTTTCAAGAGGCAGGACGTTGCGTGAGGAAGAGATAAGTCGCTTTGGCAGAATGCAATGAGCAATGGGGTACCAACCAGAAATCACTTCGACGAGGGTGTCGAGTTCAAGTGGCATAGGTCGATGAAAAAGATGGTGACAAGGTACACGACTTTGTTTCTGTAATGCAAGTATGGGGCCGAAATAATGGTACTGACAAGGGACAACAAGTTACAGGCACTGTAAGTTCGAGGGACAAGAAATTTAGTGGGTGACAAGGTTTTGCCCGAATGGGGAAAAGGGTGAAAGCCATGCTTGTGGGAGATGAAGGTTGAGGATAAGATAGTGGTGGTGATGGCTGATGCCGAAGCCACGCACGCCTTTTATCAATGTGATGCTTGTTTCGATTCAAAAGCTGTATGGTTCTAGTTGTGGGAGAACAGACTTGGACAGTCCGCCGAGGAAGTGGAGGGCTACCTGAAATTAGCCGCGATGAGGACGTCGAGTTCAATTGGTGTGGGTGGTTTGTTACACCCCTAGTTTCGGGACTTAGACGCATGAGCAGGACTAGCGCATGGCACCAAGCGGGCATGCGTACAGGTCGGACAAGCGCATGGCACCGAGAGGGCATGCGTGTTGGCGAAGGCAGCTGGGATAGGCTGGCGGGGGCATGGGCCAGACATGCGCTAGGAGGCGTATAGGCCAGACATGCGTGAGGAGGCCTATGAGCCAAGACATGCGCGCGGAGGCGCATGAGCCAAAGACATACGCGAGGAGGCGTATGACCCAGACATATGCGCGGAGGCGCATGAACCTAGATATGCGCGCAGAGGCGCATGAGCCAAGATAGGCGCGGACAGACGCAAAGGCCAGACATGGGCGAGTAGGCACATGGGCGGCACAGGCATGCGCAGGGCGCATGCGCAGCAATGGTATGGGCGAGTAGGCGCATGGGCGGCACTGGCATGCGTAGGGCGCATGCGCGGCAAAGACATGCGCAGGGCGCATGGGCGGCAGACATGCGCAGGGCGCATGGGCGTTAAAGACATGCGCAGGGCGCATGGGCGTTGCAGACATGCGCAGGGCGCATGGGCGGCACAGACATGCGCAGGGCGCATGGGCGGCACAGACATGCGCAGGGCGCATGGGCGGCACAGTCATGCGCAAGGCGCATGTGTTGGGCAAGGCAAGGCAAGGCGGGAGCGAGGCAGATGCACGTGCGCAGCACGGGAGCGAGACGCGTGATGGCACGCGCCCGAGCGACGACCAAGTCTGAAGATTCGGCCATGAGGCCAAAATTCTAGGAAACGTCCCCATAATCCCCTTGTAATGCGACTGGCACATGTGCCAGGCACGCCCCATTTTCCTTGTATGCCGAAAACTGCCTTGGGCAGCCTTGTTAAGTAGCCAGAATGTGGCTAAGGACAAGGGAGGTCTTGATAGTGAGAAAATAGTCATTCATAGAGTGCGAGTGAGGTAGCTTTGTGAGTGATGAGACATAGATATTTAGTTCTTTTTCAAGGAAATTTAAGTTCACTGCAGTATAACTTACACTAATCCAACAATATATTTCTTGACTTGTCCCCTCAAGAATACAATAACCCAACAAGGTCATAGAACTCAAACAACTCCAAATTAGTTGAAGGATCCAAAGCTTCATCAAAACAACACCTTTCTTCAACATATAATTATATGTACTCTCTTTTGCATAGTGAATTAGTTGAAAACTTGGAATAATTTTTTAGTTTCAATTCTCTCTTTCACCATACTAACTCAATATAAACACAATATAATATTTCTCATCTTTCTAACACTATTTCTCTTGTATACAAAATAAAGTAAGACCAACATTATTTATAGGTAAAAGACTCTTCTTTATATTGAATAGGAACAATGTGGATAATAATATAGGCAAATGAATAGAGGAATTATACCTAGCAAGTGTAATGATCTCGAAGATTACTTTTATATTTTCTAAACAATTATCATTTTACCCTCATAGTAGTCATTTCGAGTCTCGTTGGATCAGCTTGTTAGATTAATTTTGAAAATTTTGTAAAAAGTTGAGATTTTTTGTAAGCTCTGAATTCTAAAGGTATGAGTTGCTTAGTTTTGATTTTTGAAGACTTTTAAAGTTTCGAGTATCAAAATGGAATTCCATTGATCTCATCAATTCTAAAGTGTGGAAAATGGTCTAGAGAATTGTCGAAATAAGATTTAGAGTTGTTTTATGAATTTGAGATCTTAAGTTTGAAATTTGAGTTATGTTTGATAAAGATTCGACTTTAGTCAAGGTTTTGATTTCGATGCTCGAATTGGATTTTCATCAATTTCTTTTTGATTTGAGGGGTGATTTTAGCTCTAAAATAAGATTTGGTATAATTTTTAGATATTTCGAGAGCATTTCAATAGTTTGAATGCCTAATAAGATATTGAGAAATTATCCATATGTGAAATCTGAATTATTGATACGGATCTTTTCCACACACACAAAAAAGAAGAGAATCTTGTCTTTCAATAGAAACAGAGATGGTATGTATTACTCAAGAATTGAAGTCCTTTACTATCAGGTAGAAATGGTTGTAGCATAAAATGTACTTCTAAACAATTGTTCTAGCTGTGACTAATTCGATTTTGGGTCAAGGAGACCTTAGATTTGTTTTCTGGCGATTTTGTTAAGTCCTGAATATTAAATTTAGTAGGATTACATATATGATTGTGTATATAGGGTTTCGACCCAAAATCGAAGCGCAACTAAAGAAAGATAAAGTGAAGCGGAAGAGAATCTAAATAGTACGAAAGGGTAAATACAACTGTCTCAAGATAAAATACAAGGTTGTCTCATAGCATCTAATACAACGTCCGAGAGAAAGTAATAAAGTAAAGTCCCAAAGATTCACGGTAACTCGAAGTCTGAGTCTCACCAGTAATATCTGGATAGATGTAGAAAAGTTTAACAAGAGTGAATCAGCTACCATGTGTAGGTCCTTGTATTCGATCTAAAGGGGGGAAACAGAGTAGGGGTGAGCGCATTGAAATGTACTCAATAGGTTCAACTAACTAAGTAAGAGAAACTGAACAAGTATATAATACCAAAGAATACTATCATCTGCATCAAAAGGGTTAGTATACAATACAATATAATCATAAATAGTAGTAAATATAGATGGTGAACCAATCCAGTAATGAAATGCAATGCTATTGCAGGCCATGAATAAGGTGAAACCACGATCGTCGTGGGACTGATGTACATATCTATCGAGCTGAAGGTACAAGATAGAACCCAGGGGCGTCACGGGCTATGTACATGTAATCACGATCATCGTAGGACCGAGGTACACATCTGTCGAGCTGAGCTATAAGACAGAACCCGAGGATGTCACAGGCCATGTACTGAAATATCTTAAATGTCGCAGATCTTAAGATAAAATACCTCAAGGGGTCGCAGGCCTCAAGAGAAAGTGTCTCGCGGCGTTGTGGGCCCCAAATAACGTAGATATAATATAAAGTATGTGCATGCCAATGCCACAGTATAATTATGAAATGTGCATACCAATACCACAATATAAGTATGAAGTTATGTGCATGGCAATGCAACAATTTAAGTATAATTTGCATGCATACCAATGCAACAACTCAAGTATAAGATATGTGCATACCCATGCAACAATTTAAATATAAGTTATTTGTATATCAATTCAACATTAGAGTATAAGATATGTGTATACCAATGCAACAGCTCAAATATAAGATATGATAGCAGTATATATAACGATAATTTAGTACAATGGTCATAACCTCATAAATGCTAGGTCAAGTATACAAACTAATACAATAATACCATAAATAAGTCTCTCATCATCATTTTATCATCTATAATACAACTGTCAAAGAAGTTGAACTCTGCCAGTTCCCAAGATAGTCTCATAAAACTCTAATAAAATATCATCAATTTATCCCTTAACTTAGCAAACAGTCTCATAAGTCTTATATTATTGCAATACTATTCAAAACATCTCAAGTCTCATGATTCTATCTCAAGTTATTAATAGGATCGCCATTTACTAAATTTTCTACGAAATCGGTATCACTTTTCCATCAAGTTTGATCATATCAAGCTTTCAACTCATAAATCAATCTAAATCTTACAATTATCACATGAACATGTCCAATAACTCAAATCCAATCCCAAAAAGGTCAGCCGAATCTACCTCAATCCTGAAATCGTACTCGGACAAACTTTCAATCAACTCAGTCCCAGTTTTGATCAATCACTATCAAAAATAGATACTAGTCATCAAGATGTGCATTTTGATACCCATATTTGTATGAATTAGGCCTAGGGACAAAAATTAAGGCCAAAATTTAAAGTTCTCGAACCTAAATATTAACTTTAAAATCAAGTTCTACACGAAAAAAGGGAGTTTGTGGGTGAAAATTTCACTAAAATCGAGTTTAAATTGAAGGACAAATTACGCTTTAAATTTTCAAAAACAAACATAAAAAATCCCCAATTTTGGACATTCAAAATCATGAAAGTTAAGTCAAAACCAAGATAAAACTCATGAAAAATACTTAAATCAGTGTTAGAAACACTACCCAGGTTAAACGTTCAAAAATCTCTTCTCAAAATCGCCCATAAAACATGATAAGTTCAAAAATGGAATAAAAATGGTGATTCTTGGATTTTAAAACTGTTCAGGTAAATATGCTCTGCGAACACAGACGGGGTCTCGCGAATGCGGAGGGTGACAGTCCAACAATCCTTTGCGAATGCGGATAAGGATCATGTGATCCTGCATGAATGCGGAGCTGAGGGTACGAATGCAAAGTACTAATATGGATTGCACCAGAAACTGCACTAGCTGAAATCAACCAACAACAAAAACTTGAAATAGGCACTCAGAACTTATCTGAAATTAGAATTTCACAAACTTTATATGTATCCATACCAGAAATAGTGATCTGAACTCAACAAAGTAATGAAAACTCAAACTCGAGGTCTCCACGACACATTTATCAATGCAAGTCGAATAAACTAGTTTAAAATTTAAAATACCAAAACTGCCCTCGGCAACTCCAAAAATTATTACGAGACCATTTCTAGTAGTAGTTTCACCACTCAGAACTACTGGAACTATCAAAATTCTAATCCGAGCTTTCAAACAACGAACGTTGACCAAAGTCAAACTTTAGTTTCAAAAATAACTAAAATTACAATCTTGGGCCTAAAAACCTCGTTTTAACTCCGAATTCAGTTTTGTAACTTTTCATTGTTCAATTTTGATGTTTTGGAGCTAATGGAATGGACGGATCCTCGATCCAACACCCAAAACTCAAAATGGTACAAAACTCACATTTTCAACCACTTAAGCTTCCAAAAATGCCAAAACTCATATTTTCAACTTTTAAAACTCAAAATTCAATTCCAACTATACAGATAGTTAAAATTAGGCCCAAAACAACATACAAAAGGGTACAATAGTAATTTTCATAGATAAAGCCAAATATGACAAACCATGTCATTACATCATTTATCACTAAAAATAATATTCATCCTCGAATATAAAAGAAAGAACAGTACCTGAAGCCCCAAAAAAGCTAATATACTTGGCTTGCATGTCAAACGCTAACTCCTAAGTAGCCTTATCAACAGGACGGTGTCACCACTAAACCTTCACAGAAGGTATATCTTTGGATCTCAATCTCAGGACCTGCTTGTCCAATATAGCTATAGGCTCATTCACAAATGAAAAATTTGGACCCAACTCCAGATCATAAGAGATCACATGGGACTTATTGAGGATGTACCGGTGGAGTATAGAAATATGAAAAATAAGATACACTAATGATAATCTTTGTGGTAAAGCCAACTCATAGACTATCTCACGAACTCTCCTCAAAATCTCTAATGGGCCAATGAATCTAGGACTGAGCTTGCCCCTCTTCCTGAATCTCATTACACCCTTCACGAGTGAAATTTTCAGCCAAACACTGTCACCAATAGAGAATTCAAGAGTCCTAACCCTTTTATCAGCATAACTCTTCTTGCGACTCTGAGCTGTCAAAAGTCTATCCTAAATCATACGGACCCAATCCATGGCATCTCTCAGTAGATCCACACTCAACACATCTGTTGAACTTGAGTCAAACTATCCCATGTGCGATCTATACCTCCAACCATACAAAGCATCAAATGGAGCCATATGGATGCTGGAGAGGTAACTGTTGTTATGGAAATTCTGCCAGTGGTAAGTATTGGTCTCATCGGACCCCAAAATCAATCGCATAGGCCCTAAGCATGTCGTTCATCACAATCACATAGGCCCTAAGCATGTCTTTCAACACCTGAATAATGCGCTTAGACTGACCATTAGTCTGAGGATGAAAAGCTGAACTCAACTCCACTTTAATACCCAAACCATGTTATAGAGCCTGTCGAAAGTGAGCAGTTAACACTGACCCTCTGTCTGAGACTATAGACACAAGTACCCCATGCAATCTAACAATGTCCCAAATATATAACCTAGACAACTTCTTGCACTGTAGCTATTATTCACCATATGAATTGAGCCGACATAGTCAAATGATCAATGACTACCCACACTGAATCGAACTTGCCCATAGCCATGGACAAACCTGTACCAAAATCCATAGTAACTCTTTCCCACTTTCACTCGAGAATGGGCATATTTTGCATTGATCCACTGAGCTTTTGGTGCTTGTACTTGACTTGTTTGCAATTCAAACACTTTGCCTCAAATTCAACTATGTCCCTTCTCATCCCAAAGCACTAATAAAGTTGTTTTAGATCGTGGTACATCTTTGCCACACTAGGATGGATAGAATATCTATCACAATGGGCCTCCTCTAATACCAGTCTTACCCAATCTCCCACCTTAGTCACACACACTCTACCATTTATCCTCAAAACACCATCAAAGTCAATAATAGCTGCCTTGGCTTTACCCTTCAACACTTTGTCATGAAACATGCACAACCTAGGGTCCTCAAACCAATGAGCACATATCTGGTCAAGCCAAGAAGATCTAGCCTCAATAAAGGCTAAAATACTCTGAGAAAAGGGAAATCTCTAACGAACCATTTGTCTAGCAAGTGACTGAACTTCCAAAGGTAAGGGCCTCTCTTCAACCCTCAAGAATGTCAAACTCCACGTACTAGTAGCCTTTCAGCTCAAAGTATCTGCTACAATATTTGCATTCCTAGGTGATATAAAATAGAAATATCACAATTCTTAAGTAATTCCAACCACCTACGTTGTCTCATATTTAGATTAGGTTGAGAAAAGATGTATTTAAGACTCTGGTGATCAGTGAAGATCTCACAATGACCTTATAAAAATAATATCACCACAACTTTAACACCAACACAAGTACAATCACAACCAACTCCAAATCATGGGTAGGGTAGTTTTTCTCCTAAACCTTCAACTATCTAGAAGCATAAGTTATCACTTTCCTTCCTTGCATTAATACACCACCCAAACCCATACCAGAAGCATCCCAGTATACCATGGATGATACTCCTCTTTTGACAAAGCAAGAATTAGCGTTGAAGTCAACAAATCCTTGAGCTTTTGAAAGCTTACCTCACACTCCCCAGATGACTAAAAAGCCACATCCTTACAAGTCAATCTAGTTAACAGGGTTGCTATAGAGAAAAATCCCTCAACAAAATGCCGATAATACCATGCTAAACCAATAAAACTTCAAATCTCAGTCATCAAAGTACACTTAGCCCACTTATGGACAGCTGCCACTTTGGCTGGATCAACCATAATACCCTCTTTTGACCTAACGTCCAAAGTAATTCAATAGACTCTAGCCAAAATTCACACTTTGAGAACTTGGTATACAACTTCTCTCCTCAATCTCTGAAGTACGATCCTCAAGTGTCGAACATGAGCGACCTCTCTCGTGGAATAAACCAAGATGTCATCTATAAACATAATCATAAAGATGTCTAAATAGGGCTTGAACACTCAGTTCATCAACTCCATAAATGCATCTGGGCATTAGTCACCCAAAAGACATAACCATGAACTCACAATGCCCATAATGGGTCCTAAAAATTATCTTTGGGATATCCGAATCCCAAACTCTCAACTGATGATAACCGAATCTCAAATTAATCTTGGAGAATATCGAGGCACCCTATAAATGGTCAAAGAGATCATCAATACGAGGCAAAGGATATTTGTTCTTGATGGTCACTTCGTTCAACTGGCTTAATCAATACATATATGCATAGTGCCATTCTTTTTCTTCACAAATAATATAGGGGCTCCCTTTGGAGACATATTCGGATGAATAAACCCTTTCTTCAACATATCTTCTAATTGTTCTTTCAACTTCTTCAAATTAGTTGGAGTGATCTGATACGAGGCAACAGATATGAGCTTACTGCCCTGCTCTACATCAATAGCAAAGTCAATATCACAATCCAGAGGGAGACCAAGTAAGTCAGTTGGGAATATATCCATAAACTCTCTAGCAACCCTAGTGTCCTCCAATAATGGGGGCTCCTGAGAACAAGCCCGAACATGAGCCAAATACGCCAAACATCCCTTCTCCATCAGCCGACAAATATACATATAAGAACTAACACCCTTAGGTTAGAAACTAGGTGCTCTAGTCCATATCAACTGAGGCAAGTCGAGGCTAGATAAGGTCATGGTCTTCGCATGACAACCAAAAATAGAATGGTCAGGCGACAACCAATCTATGCCTAAAATAACATCGAAGTCAACCAAATCCAACAATATTAAGTCAATAATAGTATCTCTCTCCATAAAAGTCACAACACAACCCTTAGTACACCTGATTCACCATTAAAGACTCACCTACCGGGGTGTAAATACAAATAAGCTTTGCAAGCGGTTCACATATAATATCAATATCTGAAGCAAAATAAGCCAACACATAAGAGTAGGTAGAGCCTGGATCAAATAAAACTGAAGCTGAACGGTAGCATACTGAAAGAATACCTATGATAACTACATTAGATGCCTATACCTCAGCTCTATCTGGAATAACATAACAAGCCCTACAGCCACCACTAGCCTGTAGGCCTCCACGAACTCCACCATTCACCATGCCACGATCTTCTCAGGTGTCACCCCTCATACCTTAAGAGGTTTCTCTGGCTACTGGTACTAGAGCTGAACTGGCTGGTTGAAGCCCTGAAGCCTGAGTGGAAAACACAGGGTAAGGACAACAGTCGACAAAGTGCCCAACCTCTTTACAAACATAGCAAGCTTTGGAATCTCATCCCTGAGATGACTGAGCGGAGGTGCATAATGAGGAAAATAGTGGGCTAAGTGCCCAACTATACCACAAACATAGTATGCTCTGGTCTCTCGCCACTATGATAGCTATCTTAAAAACCACCACATATAGCTGCTCCAAAAGTGCTATCACGACCTATCTAACTAGGCTTAGACCTGTCAATACTATTAGATGATGAGATGGATACATAAATCATCCGACCCTGCCTCCAAAACTCTCTACCCTTTGGTGCGTGTCTGTTGAACTAGCCATGCTGGCAAAATCTCTTACCGCCACCCTAAAGGTCATATCCAATATGCTCTATCATACGAGCATGATCCATAATACTCTAGAAAGTACCACTTATCTAGACTGGTGAAGCTATAGAAGGGCCGACTGGTACTGGAGTAGCCGATGCATCAAGAATAACGGACGTAGGAGAAGCTCTCTCAAGTCTAGCCAAAATATATAGAAGTAGCTCCCGTACTGAGGGTGTAGGAGCTAGAGTTAAGGGTAGTGGAATAGGATCCATAGTTCCCTCTAACTCATAAGCAGGCTTAGGAGAAGTCGATCTAGTCTGCCCTTTGGGTGGAGCTACCCCACTAGCAAGTCCTCCGCCTTTGGTCCTATCATGAACGCTATCTCGACCTCGAGTGGGAGCCACATCAGCTGACTCCAGCTCTCTATAGATCAATGGGATCTAATAACTGGCATCTACGCAGATGGAGTAGATTAGACACTTCAAAATAGATAATACAAAGAAACGCATGAATAGAAGTAATATATGAAAGTGTTTCTTATCAAGTGTCCTATAGCCTCTCGAAAATGGTTGTGGAGGTCTATACACTAATCTACAAGACTCTAATAGACGCCCTGCTCTTGACTCATGAGCCAAATAAACTTAGAGCTCTGATACCAAACTTGTCACAACTCAAAATTGGATCTCAACTAAAGAAAGATAAAATGAAGCGAAAGAAATCATAGCATGACATAAACAATCCCAAAACCTATAGTCATGAGTACAAGAGCATCTAAATAGTATGGAAGTGTAAATACAACGGTCTCAAAATAAAATATGAGGTTGTCTCATAATATCTGATATAAAGTCTAAGAGAAAGTACCAAAGGAAAATCCCAAAGATCCACGGCGACCCAAAGTCTGAGCCTCATTGGTAAGATCTAGATAGATGTAGAAACATCCAACAAGAGTGAATCAGCTACCCTGTGTGGGTCTCTATGTTTGATATGATAGGGGAAATAGGAAGGGGGTGAGCACACCGAAGTGTATCAATAATTTCAACTGACTAGGTAAGAGAAATCGAACAAGTATATTATAACGAATAATCCTATCACCTGTAATTGCAGGCCATGAATGGGGGTGAAATCACCATTGTCGTGGGATCGATGTACACATCTATTGAGCCAAAGCTACAAGATAGAACCCGGGGCATTGTAGACCATGCATGCATAATCATGACCATTGCATGGTCAGGGTACATATTTGTCGAGTTGAGCCACAAGATAGAGCTCGAGAGTGTTGTAGGTCATGTTCTGAAATATCTCAACACATTGTAAGCCTTTAGATAAAGTACCCCGAGGCATCGTAGGCCTCAAGATGAAGTCTCTCGAGGCATCGCGAGCCCTAAGTAGAGTAGATATAATACAAAGCATGTGCATGCCAATGTCGTAGTATAATTATGATATGTGCATACCGATGCAATAATTAAAATATAAGTTATATGCACACTAATGCAATAATGAAGTATAAGATATGTGTATACCAATGCCATAACTTAAGTATAAGCTGTGATGGTAATATATATAATATAATTTGGTACAATAGCCATAACCTCATAAATGTAAGATCAAGTATACAAGCTAGCACAATAATACCATCAACAAGTCTTTAACCATCACTCTATCATCTATAATCTAACTATTAAAGAAGTCAAACTCCATCGGTCCTTAAGATAGTCTTATAAGCCTCTAATGTATCAAAACAAATATCCCCCAAACTCTTGAGAATCAAAAACTTGAGGTGATCTGCTAGTGTTAGTCAATTATTCTCTATTCAATCTTGTTACCCATGACTTCAATTGCTATTATTGGTATTGATTTTCTAATTTCTATCATGAGTGACTAAAACCCTCATGTGGGAGGTGTGCTACTAATATGGGTTCTTAATTTATCTCTTGGGTCTTTAATATTTTGACTTTCATGTTGTTGATTTGAGTGAATTTACTTCCACTCCTATGTTTAATCTATAAGTTGAAGGTTGCAAACTTGGGGCTTAATTTAGATCTCTAATTATTGCTTTAATTGGAGTGATTAAAGTGTAGAATGGATGTAATAGATGAAAATTAGTTTGCCGTCAAAATACAACACTTTTGATGCTTAAAATTTGAAATTTTGTGTGTTTTCAAAGTGAAGTTAGTAGATTTGATGTGTTTTTATGTTTTTTTTTTTGCATGATTACAGGATTGGCACAATTTTTAGGATAAGTGTGTAGATTTTGCTGAAGTTGAGGTTTCACGAGACCTTTTACGGGCCGTAAAGAATTCCACAATCCGTAAACTTAGTTTCGTACAAAATTCTAGTGAAGGGTGATTATCTAAAGTTAAGTCTACAAATATACAGACGTGCGGTAGACTTGGTGTCGTGCCCTGAGAATTAGAAAGTGGGGAGAAAGTCATCAGACAAAACCTTTTATGGGTCGTAAAACTTTATACAAGCCGTAAAAGAGTATGGTAGAAGTCAACCCCAGAATTGAAGATACAATCCATGAAGCCTCAACTACGGGCCGTAAAATATTATACGGCTTGTAGAAGTGCCCGTAGAGTCTGCCGACCCAATTATCCTAATTTATTTTGATTTTGTATTTTAAACACTATAAATAGAATTTTTAGGTTAGCTATCAGAGAGAAGAGTATGGTAACAGTAGAGGAACGTGAGAGAAGGACTTGTGAAATATTATTTCTTACTTTTAATTCAATCTTGTGATTCTTGGTGAAGAGTTTGGATTCATTATGCTTAATCCTCTTTTGTAAGTGCTCAATTATGTTATTCAAATTCATAATTCTTGTATCTACAGTGATCATGAGTAGATAAAACTAAAACTAGGGTGGTGAGAACCATGAAGAACTAATAAAGCAAAATTGGATAATTCATAATTCTTGAAAAGTGTGAATGTATGTATTAGTTAATTCTCTTTGGTTTGAATACTTTTTAATGGTGGCCAACATTAGAACTTGCCTAGTGTTATTGATTGGATCTAGGTAGTAACAAATACGAAAACAGATTAATTAACAGGACTCGATTAATGTTTCTCATCTAATCAACCAGACTTGGCCAAGGGGAGATTGTACTGAAACAATAGGTAAAGGTTAGTAATGTCACATTGCAAGAACGAACCAAATCATGTAGTGAAATTGCCTGTCACCTGGATCAAAGGGTTTGATAAACTTAACTTACCGCTCTGCATGCTACACACTAGAAAAGAATTCGATTATCTAGTAATACTAAGTTAGAAAATAATAGGGAACACAATACCTTAGTTACTCTTCATACTGATTTAACACTTGTCTTAGTTTAGGATTACTTTTTAGAGTTATTGCAAACCCCCCCCCCCCTCTTTGGGGAGATAAGTTGGTTAATCCACTCGAGTTGCTTTGAATTCTTCTAAGTCTACCATATTTTCTGTAGGATCGAACCTAACCTTGGTTAGATTATGTATCTTGACAACGATCGCTTTAGCCTAAAAAAAAGGTGTAGCTTGGGCAACATTAAGATGTTGGCGCTATTACCAGAAAATAAAGTTAGACTTGTTTAATTCGAGTAGTTTGGGAACTAATCCTTGTTTCCCTTATTTTTATATTTTTTTGTTGTTTTTGATCTATTTCAGGGCAATGTATTGTATGCCCAATATGCAAAGTCGAGGCATTTCATTGACTCCATTTGACCCAGAGATACAAAGAAGACTAAAAAAGATGACCCAAGATAACACAAATAATGCGGTGAATGCAGCTTTGAATTAGAATCAGAAATGAAAATGAGAACGTAAATATGACAACCCTCCTCCTCTTGAGGACATCGATCCATAACCATAGGACTTCAATGCTGAAGCTTATCAGTAGAAATTTCTATCATGAGTGACTTCAATGCTGAAGCTTATCAGTAGAATAAATATCGACTGAACCCCATGACTATGGATGTGACTACAGCCATTGTATTACCCCCACTACCGAATAACACAAAGCTCATGGTTTCTAGTGGGTTGCTACAGATGCTGCAAAACTATGGGTTGTTCGCAGGCCTACCATTAGAGTGTCCACAAAGTCATCTACATAATGTTGTGTTTTTCTACAAGAGTGTAATGGGAGCACAGAATCTATCTGCGGATGCTGTGGGTCTTCGTGTTTTCCCATTTACTCTGACAGGTAATATAGCGCTATAGCTATCTGAGCTCCACCAGAGTTCGATCACCAATTGGGCTGGGTCGCAAAAAGCCTTTTTGGAGAGTTTCTTCCCAAGATTGAAGAAGCTCAAGTTGAAAGATCAAATCAATAACTTTGAGCAACTTCCTGGTGACTCGATCAGTACTACATGGGAGTAATTCACAAAGTGCTTGAGGAGTGTCCCAGAATATAAAATTGTTGATGATGCCTTGATGGAGATCTCCTATCATGCCTTGGACAAAAATGGCCAAGCACATGTTGATACCGTCAAAATACAACACTTTTGATGCTTATGCCTTGATGGAGATCTCCTATCATGCCTTGGACAAAAATGGCCAAGCACATGTTGATACCATCATGGGGGCATATTTCTAGATCAATCATTTGCAAGAATTTCTAAGAAACTAGAAAAGGTGGTCAAGATGAATCATGCATCGGGACAAAAAGATAGGTCATCTACCAAAAGTTCATATGCTGTCAGTATTGGTTCGGAGCAAGCTAAAATAAATGAGGAGATAATGCAAGAGCTTGCCCAGGATTCATACCAGCATGGAGGTGATAATGAAGTAGAATCAGGAACGAGTTAAGGTAGTTGTTCATCAGCCTTCATGAGCACCCATGCATGAGGATCCTTATTATGAAGAGGGCACTTGTTTTATTGTTGATCAGATAGGGGTTTTTCAGACTAACACATAAGAGTCCAATCAGGATTATTGGCACCAAGGTCAAGGAAACCAAGATTAGAACTATAATAGATATGGCACTTTCAAAGACAATCGTGGAGGCTACTATGATAGGAATAGGGGCTAGGATAGAGATACAGATTAGGGTCATAGAGATGGCTATAGAAATGGTCCTTATGTGCCACTATACAATCGTGATAACAGTGCTAGTAGTTCCAGGGTTGAGGAGATATTTGACCGACTATTGAAGAAGGCTATCACATAGAATGAGACCTTAAGAGGGATGAAGTCTAACATCTTTAGCATTAATCAGAAGATCGAGTCTCATTTTGTTGCTATCAAACAGCTGGAGTAATAGTTTGGTCAAGTATCAACTCAACTAAACTAACGTCAGAGAGGTACACTGCCTAGAAATATAGTTTAGAATCTAAAGAATGATAGGCACAAAAGTACCATTGATCCTCCCATGTCGGTAGATAATGATGATGTTCGAAAGGAGACAGTTGAAGTCAAGGATGTTAATACCAGAGATGATCGTGTCAAGGATGGGGTGAGTGGTACTGCAGAGGTGCCACAGAAGTTGAAGCCCATTTCTAGACCTCCTTCTCCATTCCCTTAAAGAATCAAAAAGAAGGAAGAGAAGGGCAAGTTTAAGCACTTTCTCTCCATGCTGAAACAACTCTCTATAAACATCCCTCTCATTGAGGCATTAGAGAAACTTCCAGGATATACGAAGTTTATGAAGGACTTGGTTACAAAGAAGTGTACTGTGAGTTAGAAGCTCTCCTAAGAGCTTCAACATTACAACGCAATTGCTACAAGGTCCTAGGTATAAAAGTGAAAAGATCCCAGCGCTTTTACCATACCCTGCATCATTGGAGATATGGAGTTTGCATGGGCATTATGTGATCTCAATGCCAACATAAGTCTAATACCCCTTATGGTCTTCAAGAAGCTAGGATTGGGAGTTATTACTCTGACAAGCTTGCAGTTGTTGATGGCTGATCGAACGGTGAAGAATCCTGTGAGGATACTTCACAACATACTTGTCAAAGTGGAGAAATTTATATTCCCTACAGACTTTGTAATCCTAGATTCCGAAGTCGACTTTGTAGTTCCAATCATCTTAGGAATTCTCTTTCTAGCCACTAGACAAACACTAGTGGATATGGAAGCTGGCCAACTCAAGTTTAGGTTGAATGACGAAGAAGATATCTTTAATATCTCTCAGTCAATAAAGAGGCCAAACGACCTGAAGAAGGATGTTTGGGCACTTGGTGAAGTCTGAGTAACCAAGTTGTCCAAGTCATACCACGACAATATATCAAGTGCTACTTGGGAGGCAACCCAAGATATTTGATGTAATAGTTTTAGTTTTGTTTTGTTTTTAGCCTTTAGACTTGTAAGTAGTTTAATTTTTTGCAGTTTGGTTGTAATTATGCACATTGGACTGGTTGCATATAGGGTTACAATGTATTTAGTGAAGAATGTGTAGGTACATGACTAAGCCAATCATTATTGGCTAAAAAGGCATCAAAAATTGCTTCTACTACTGGTTCTACAGGTCGTATGTAAATCTACGACCCGTACTTTGTCTCGTAGAACACCTCTAATGAGCAAAAAGTTATACATTCTAGTCCACGAGCTAATTTTATGGTCCGTAGATAAAACTATGGGCTGTGAATAGAGCTCATGGATGCAGGTAAGTTTTCTTTTTATTGGCTAACTGTGGAGGTCTCTACGACCAACTCTACGAGTTATACTAAATTCTACAACTCGTAGCTTGGTCCGTGAAATCTAGTCTCTAAAATTAGGGTTTGGGCATTCCATGTGACCATGATTTACGGGCAATAAAATCCTCTACAGCCCATAATCAGGATTTTGTGGAGCCCAAACCCATTAATTTTGGCCGACCCAGTCAACTTATAAATAGAGGGGTCAAATTATTTTGACCTCATTCTTCCCTAAAGTTACAAAATTACCCCACCCTTGTCCCCAAGCATTTTTTGATCATCCACGACCCTCTTTTTTCGAGCAGCCTCTTCGGCCCTTTTTGGTGGCACCTAGGGTTTTACCCTTTTTGGTTCCTCCTTCAATTTCCATATTATCTTCACTCAATTTGTTAAGTGTTTGGCCCTAAATCCTTTTAATTACTGATATTGATGTGATTATGGTGAAATTATTTGAGGGTATGGTAACCCTATAGGTGTGAGTATGAATCCATGTATATTATTATCTGTGCTTAAAATTTGAATATGACTAATGTGTTGCCAATAAATGCATAAGATTGAAAGTCAAAAAATAGTGTGTATATGGCCTCGTCTCTGTATTTGAATAATGTGTATGAAAACCATGTGGTGACATATTGTTTGAACTGAATTGATTTTGTGCATGAAAATTTGATGTGTGAAGACATGTGTATGTAATTTGATGCTAAACCATTCAAACGAGCTCAGTTTGCTTGGGAAAACATGTAAAATGATATTCGGTAGGGCCTATGAAAACAATTTGCATGTGGGTATTGGGTATTTGATTGAAATCATGTGGGTGTGTTTAGTATTGCTTCGATGCCAAAATTTTTGTCGAGTCTCATTTTGTTGCTATCAAACAGCTGGAGTAATAGTTTGGTCAAGTATCAACTCAACTAAACTAACGTCAGAGAGGTACACTGCCTAGAAATATAGTTTAGAATCTAAAGAATGATAGGCACAAAAGTACCATTGATCCTCCCATGTCGGTAGATCACCTCTTGTATGAAAATTCAGAAACCTAAAGTTTTTGAGAACCCATCAGACAAGACCTTCTATGAGTAGTAGAATATTCTACGCCTAATAAACAGGTCTTGTAGATCCCTGCCTTGAAAGATTTAAACACTGGAACACTTCTACGACTCAATCTATGACACATAAATTCTTCTACGAGTCATACCTGGTCTCGTAGATGTAATTCTAGTAAATTCTTGAGCTAAGACCTGAGTCATTTCTCATATATATAGGCTCAACTTGATAGCCTCTAATATGGTAAGATAAATTTCTGGGTATTCAAGGATGATTACATGTGGTTTGGGTCATAGGACATCTCTTATATCGAGCCAAGACCAAAGGATTCGAATTGGCTAAGTTTCAATATGAATTCATATAAAGGTCAACTTCAAAGGGTCATATCTCTTAGGACATAATGAATTACATGACAAATACCTAACAAATTGTAGGTCTTTGAGTTACCTTTCCAACACATCAAATTTTACCACATTTCGAGTTTAGAGTTAGAAATTATGACCGTTCTATGGAAGCATGTCTGGGTTGTCGGAAAGGGTAATAGTCAGTTTGACTGCCTAATGCATTTGGCGTATCATCAAATTGGTCACTGAATCACTCCAAAAAGTTTATTGGTCATTAAATCACTCTGAAAAGTTTAAAAAATTGCCAAAAAGGGCGATCTAAAGGTCCCATTTGGCGTATCATTTAATGGTTCGGCGATGGGATCTCTGGACTATCAATTTTGCTAATGGGACACCTCCAAACATCAATTTTTGAACTTTAGATGAAATTTATACTTTTCCAAGCTAGAGTTTCGACTCATATTACTCACATATACTCTTATAAGACATTTCTAACCCTAATCCTCTCCAAAATCCTCCCAAAAATCTTTCGTTTAATCTTAAGTTTTTCAAGAACTTGCTTTGGATCTCAAGGCCTCAATTGAAGCCCCAAGTCTTCCTCCATTTTTCCTTCAAGCAATTCTCAAGTTAAAGGTATGTGGACTTTATTCATGGGATTTCTTCCACCTATGAAGCCAATCCTTCTCTCTTTATCAAATTTCATGATTTTAAGGTTGAATACTTTATGGATAATTCTTATTATGCATTGTACACATGATTTAAGTTTGAATTCTTCAAGCATTGATTTGACTATGCTTAAATACCATTGGGGTTTGATATTGTGATGAATTTTATGATATTAATGTTATGTACTCTATGATGCTATGAAAATCTATGAAAAAACTGGTGGATTTTAGTTGGATTTCATGACACCTATAATGAAGGTTTTACTACAATATTAGTGGGTTGATTTGAATGACTTTAAAATGAATTGATTTTACTCCTATCATGTTTTATACTCTTAAAGTGCATGATTTTCAGCTTATGTGTATATTACCTACCACATTTTGACTAAAGTATTTGAAAGATCCTATGTCGATAAAAGTCTTATTGTAAAACATGTAAATTATGAATATAATATATGTTGAAGGACTATTATGCATGCTATGAGATCATGATAATATTTTGGATGCTATAAATAATATGAAGCCCTTTTCTTTGATATTATGATGAAATAGTTTGATGAGCTACTCTTATGATACTATCATGAATTATGAAGCTTTGTATAATATGGCTATGTATGTGAAGACATGTGTATGTAATTTGATGCTAAACCATTCAAACGAGCTCAGTTTGCTTGGGAAAACATGTAAAATGATATTCGGTAGGGCCTATGAAAACAATTTGCATGTGGGTATTGGGTATTTGATTGCACCATAGAACATTTTATAAATTATACCGAAAAGATTATATCGCAAGGTAAGAACATCTTACAATACCTACCATAAAGGTCATGACATAAGGTAGAATAATTTATAACTCCTATCGAAAAGGCCATGTCGTAAGGTAAGGATATCTTATATTACCTACCAAAAAATTCATGCTGTAAGGTAGAATAATTACAACTCCTACCCAAAGAGCTAGGTCGTAAATAAGGACATCTTATATTACCTACCAAAAATGTCATGTCGTAAGATAGGGATATTTTTAACACTCTCTGAAAAGGTTTTATCGTAAGGTGAGTGGATGGTCTACTTTGGCAAAGTAGATCACTCCTTTATTTCATGCGGAGTGAACATCGGGATTCCAAGTAGTAGATCACTTGGTCTTATTTATGGGTTATGGTCCTTTCACATCTATGTATGATATGTTTTGTGATTTGGCTATCCTCATGCATGTTTTGACAAAGGCATTGAATATTCATTCATATTGGGCTTATATATGTTTGCTATGATTATGCATATTATTTAACTATGGACTATATTTTCTTATTGCATTGCACCTCGCATACTTAGTACATTCCAAGTACTAATGCATACTTTTTCTCTATATGATCTAATCATATAGGTACCAGAGCTTCTATCCATCTTCCTTCTTCACGTGGCTGCTTGGATCATTTAAGATTTCTATTGGTGAGTTCTCCACTTCGGAGATAATATCCATCTTACTTTCATACTTTCGTTAAGGCTTATTTATTTTTGGGTACTTATCTTTTCAGGGTAAGCCTGAAAAATGTCTTGGCCCCCGTTTCATTCGTATTAGAGGTTTTATTGGATATGGAGCTTGACTTCTGTTATGACTATATAATTATGAAAGACTTCTCTTAGTCCCTTTATTCCCTTCTATGCTTGTTGTATGTTGATTGATGAGATGGAAGTCTCAAGTCCCTATAACATCCCATAGCGTGAGTCATACTTACCCACCCCTTAGACTTTATTTGTTATGTAATTCATGCAAATCCTCTTCCCTATAACATCCCCATAGCATGAGTCTAAAATCCCACGTCCCTTAGAATTATTTGTTACTTGCTTATTGTTTAATTATGCTTCTACAACTAAGGATGTACTAACGATATGTTAAGAGGCTTGTTTGGGTAGTCTTAGGTTTTTCTATTCATCGTGTCACGTCTAGGCCCTAGGCTCGGATCGTGACAGCTATAGGGGTAGAGTGTTATCAATCAAGCTTTGATTTAATTTTTTGGCTTTAAGAGATCAAAGTGGGTTGGAACCATTTTTATCCAAACTATATTTGACCAAATCTATATTTACCCATATTTTATATGGATGGATTGTGATCCAATGCATTTTGGCTCAATCCATCCGAATCCGATCCAATCCACCTATTTACCACCTTTATGAATAATATGAAATGTGTTATTCTATGAACAAGTTTTATGAATTAGATTGGTAGCCTTTACACATGTTAATCTTTATTATCCCTAACAAGTATAAACTATGATTTATGATAAACCTTATGATTCTATGACAAGTATGACTCATAATGATGATAAATATACTGTGAGATTTTTGACTTAGTACCGAGTCGACTTTGTGGTGAGAATTCTATCTAAGGAATCCTTAGTAATCTCTAGCCTCATAACTATATTACAACTGTAGATTTGTTGCCAATATGGCCTAACTAGTAGATCGACATATAGAACATGTTCATGAAACCCACTTAGCGGGGGTAGAGTCTACCTTGACAAATATATTATCATTTTTTCATCTATGAGGAGATAATGGAATTCCATGTAATAGCTTGTATGGTCTTATTGTTGATTATGGTAACTATCCCACACATATATAACATTCTTTCATGATTTATGCTTGATTATTTAAGATGTATATCCCCTTATAATTTCTATAATGATTTTATTATTCATCAACCATATTCATGTTTTACTAACTCATCTATCATACTATTACAATTGATCACTACATATCATGACTTATGTTTTATACATTGCATTGCTCACATACACTTGGTTCATTCAAATGTACTATTACATACTTTCCTTGCCCACATTTTATTATAATATAAGGATTGACGGTTGCGCTCTTACTTCTCGAGGCTAGTAGTAGATTCTATTGAAGCTTGAAGTTGGTGAGTCATCATGATCCAAGGACATGCTATAATTTCTTTTCCTATGAGTAGTTTTATCTTTCTGGTTCATTTTAGAAGTTGAGTTAGCTAGGACCTCCCATAGCATCTCATCTCTGTTTAGAGTCTCTTTAGACAATTGATGTAAAGGAGTCTATGTGGTCTTTACTTTTCTTTGTTATGCTACAACTCCTAGACCTTTTATGTTTTTTCCGTATATTTATTGATTTCTTACCTTATGTATTCTTGATATGCTCAAAGGCTAGATTAGAATTTCTTCGAAAATTCTAATCACATTGTCACACCTAAAATTTAACTTGGATCGTGACATTAATACCTAAAGATTAAATCAATAAAATTTATATCTTATTTTATCTTTTCATAATATCTTACCATCTTTTGAAAATCTTGGATAGGCCTATAGGAAAAGGCTATAGCTTCCTCGGCCACTATTTGGGCTTAATCATTTCCTCACTCTTCTTTTATTTTATAATTAATTTTATATGTTAGAATGTAAAACTTGTTTTGAATAAAAGGAAAGAGATTTTGTATTTACATATGAGAAGTTAATTATAAAATTATATTATTTTAGGTTAAAATTTAGTGTTGTTTCTATAAATATCTCTTGAAGCAAGACTGTCTCGAGCATAAGATCACTAAAGCAATTGTTTGAGATTTAAAAAATAAATAAAAATTAGGGGCCTCATTTTTTTTAAAATATATTATATATATTTAAAATAATTAAATCTCATGTATTGATACTTGCAAATAATTTTTTGAATAAAAAGTTTAATAACTATTTATCTTATTTATAATGGATTGCTGTAATATCTGAGAAATGAAATACTAGTTAGTTGATTATAACATCCTTTTTTAAGTGACTATCTATTTTGTTGTCTCGTATATATCCTGACGATTATCACTAAGTCACATTAATATTCTTATATTTGCCTTTTTTATTCCCCTTTCACTTTTTTTATTCTCTTATTATTGAATATTCTAACTAAAGTATCGCAAATGGCTAAACCTTTTGTATTATATAAAATCTATTGTCATGTCATTATAAAAAGATTAAGAAAATCTCCTTTAAATGTCAAGCACTTCAACAAATCAATACATTTTTAATATCATTATATCAACTTATTAAATTTAGTGCAAACTATTTCAATTTCATTAGCGAAGCTTTTTGTTTTTTTATAAATTTTTTAGTCAGGTTTTATTATTATAATTTTTCATTCAAAATTTGTTTTGTTTATATTCTTACTTCAAAAGGTCCATATACTTCCTACACTCTAAGAGACCTCACTTGTAGAATTGTATTGATTATATTACAAATTTTTTAAATTTAAATGCCAACTATAAAAATGACTCTTCATGAATTTTTTAGGCTCCAAACTTATTTATACACTCAATTTAGAAGTAACAAAATAGTAAAAAAAATGCTTTCTTTTTCATATCCTCGCCAAATGAATGAGGTCTTACGAATATTAAATTAAAAAAAAAAAAAAAAAAAAAAA
>DF357465.1:92266-105578 GCA_000787875.1 Solanum virginianum | reverse complement strand
AAATAAAAAAAAAAAAAAAAAAAAAAGGTCTTACGAAATCATGGACAGTATGCTTTTATTTTCCTTGACAGTGGGTGATTAGACAAATTCAAAATTGTTACATCAAAGCATAATGTTTCATGCAAGAAATTGACTAGATCAAGACTAGCCTTTCAAGTGAGATCTTGATGGATTTGATAATAGTAATTAATTTAAGATTTTATTGTTAATAATTTCCAAATCCAGGTATTTTATAGATTGTTTACACTGAATGTGGATTCTTTAAGTAATTGGGAGATTCTTTTTTAAAATAAAAAATAAAAAATTGGCTAGTGGCAAGTATATCTGTCCCTATGGATTCGTAGTTTATTATATTTCAAATATTAAACCTAAAATCAATGTACGGATTTCATGTTCAACCTATCAAAGACAAGTGTTCCTAAACATAACCATTCTTAATTCATTCCACACTTTTTTATGTTGAGCCCCATCCTAATACTGACTTCAAGAAGAAGTCATATGCATATCATTTTTATGTAGTCATAGACATAGATTATGGAGTAGTAAAAACATTTAGCAATTTTTTTTTTTGCCAAATTAGATTTATTTAAATATTTTCTAATGTGTATTTTATTCAACTATTCTATAGTACTAGTTTTAATGCATGTACTCTACATCTATCCTATGAATAAGGGTTGTAAACTTTTTTGTGATTATTAACTGTGTGCATTCTGAAAATTATTAAATCAATAACGAAAAAAAGTTATATCCCAAAAAATAACTGATTCTTTTTGAAAATTTGATTCGATGCTCAATTGATTTAAGAACAAATCAAATTCTCAAAAATTTAAAGAAAATAGAGTCGCCACCTAATTTTGAGGATAATTAGGAAACCAAAATAAAATTTCAAAACCTAACAAAAAAGTTTTAAAACTTTCAGAGAAAATGGGTAAGGGTTCAATTTCCACTTTGAGAAGAACTTAATCACTCAAAATGGCCGCTAACAAACACAAATAGCAAATATGTCGGGGAATTTAATTAGATTAAAATAAAGCAATAAACGTTAGTGTTCAAAAAAATATAAATAAGATACATAAAATAAAGTAAAAGAAGAGAGATAAGAATTTTGGGCTTTCAACCCATTTAAATCTTGGCTGGAACTCTTTTGGGCCTGGCCCATTTTCCTGTGATACATTTGATGTATATTCCTTTATATCAGTGTATACACACTGATTTCTGGCTTTGTTGACTCCCATATTTTAGCTTCTTTCTATATATTGGGTTGACTCGAGAAAATGCAAGGATAAAGTCCCAATGGACTCGGAAAAGAGTTCACATGCAATAGAAGAAAGAAAAAGAATTAATAATACTCATTCAAAGGGGCATAAAATAGTATTTTTAGACTATAGTTCAAATTAAGTCTAAATACAGAGGAGAGAGAGACTTGTAAGAAATGTTTATACATAAACAAAACCTGGATCTTAACATATGAGACGACTTAAAACTCCGATCACAACAAATCGATAATGAAGCAACTTTCAGACTTAGAGTGAAGCAAAACAGACTGTTAGGGGGAATTAAACCAGGGACCAATAAGATAAAAAAATGTTTTAATCAACCAAACCATATCCCAAAGGCAAAAACAGACTGTTAGGGGGAATTAAACTAGAGACCAATAAGATAAGAAAAATGTTTTAATCAGCCAAACCATATCCCAGCATCGATTCAAAACATCATAATGCCATCACTGCTACATCAGTTAGCTCATGAGAAAAAGGAATAAGAATAGGAAAAACAAAAATCAGACTTCACGCTAGAATGGAACCAAGGTATTGCTTATTATGGTTTAGAGCTGCCTTGTACTATTTTTGGCCCAACAATAAACAGAACTTGAAGTGAGAAGGCACAAACAGAGAAACAAAAGCATGTGTCTTTCATTTTAAATGACTGATCAATGCGAGGAAGCATACGTGTGACTATGTAAGACCCAAGGAACTCAAACAGGGATAAGGAGCAGGCAAGAGCAGAAGTATGATGACCTTGACAACACTTTAATCAGATTTATATTCATAGAAAACCAAACTGACAGCATTTTAGATAATCAGAAACATCAGTAAAATGTATCATAATAGGACAGCATGCTCTTGAAAAGCAAATGTCATTTTAATGTTGATCTTGATTCTTGATAAGCTAGTAATAAATAAGGAAGGCATTAATCAACAGCTTTAGGCAGCACACAGTGGCACACACACAAGTTTTCGATATAAAGTCAATAGGACATTACCAAAACTGAGCTAAGATGCGAAAATGGGTCCAGAGAATTAGCAAGAAACATTGCAATAACAACAACCAGTCAGTTATCAACTCATCACAACGAGGCATTTCCAGTCAAAACACGTTCAATGCCAACATGAAAACTTAGATAGTTTTAGGATTTTTCCCAAATTCACGCAGATATGTAACTTAAGACTAAATCAAAGTAAGCGAGAATTGAGTGTTACAACAACGCAAGGGACTAGAGTTATCAATAGGTTAACAAGATTTGAACATTATAGCATATTTTGGAAAACCAGATCATTTTTTACATCAGTTTATTTCTTAACAACTTGTCAGTGAGTAAAATCAACAATAACACCCTCAACCAAATATGCAGTAATACGCAAGCATGTTTCTTGATCTAAACTCAACAGGACATCTTCCACACCAAATTAAGATGTGAAGATGAAAGCAGAGAACTAATAAAAGCAACAAAATAAGTTCATCCAGCAGTTATGAACTCAAAACTAGCAGCTGTAGAGGATTAAGACAGGCACCAAATAGAAACAACCTTTAAGCGAAATCTCATCATTTGATATCATTTCAATCCAAATTTAAACTCATGTTACTGGTGTGGATGTTAAGATATGAAACCATGGATGAATAGAACATATTAAAGCATCACAATAGTCTGCCCCTGGAACAGCTTAAAGCTGTCTAGAACAAACATGAAATCTGCAGTCAAATCCAAGTAACATCATATAATAACCCCAGAAAACATCTTAACGATCAAACCACAACACCCATATATAAACTTGTCACAACATAGCAAGCTCAGCCAAAGCAAACAAATGCAAGCATGACAACTTCGATATTGCTACAAGATTCACATCTTGACTATAATGTATGAGACTTAAACGAGATGGAGAAGAGTGAGGCGAGGTTGTTACCTTTTGATGAGCAGCTTACTGGGACGATGAGCTTGACGGGCTTCTCCACCACCGACGAGTTCTATCTACACCCTTCTCAACCCAGAATCTTTGATTTCAACCCAGAATCTTTGATTTCAAAGGAATTCAAACTAAACGAGTTTATGGGAAAATCAATTTGATAGTCTTTGAACTATATCGAGTTTTTGGAGTTCAATAATGGCTATGAAAGTTGAATAAATTTGCTAAGGGTTTCTAACTCGATCCGCCGCCCCTCTCTATATGAGAACAGGGTGAATTTATAGGTGCGGCTAGGGTTTGAAAAATGGGGGAAAATGGAGGTCATTTAGGGAAAAAATGAGGACCGATGCTACGTGTGGGTGACTCTTTCGATGAAACTGCGCCAAAGTGTCTCGCTTGGTCGGGTTTTTCATGGGCATGGTCGACCGTTGGGTTGTCAGGTTGTTGGCTTTGGCTTTTGGTTTTCTGGTTTTGGTTTGTGAAGGAGAAGAAGAATGGGGGAAAGGGGAGTGTGCGTGAGTGAAAGAGATAAGAGAATTGGGGGCGCATCGCCCCCACGCGCGGGTGTAATAATTTATTTTTTTAATAAAACAGACAAATATTTCAAAATTGTTAAAATTAAATAAATCGGGTAATTTGTAATGTGGAGGGTAAAAATTCGATGTCAACAATATCTATCTACTTTTAATATAAAATTAGATATAGATAAAGTGACATGGCACCTCTTGATGACCTTCACCTAGATTTATTTGTTTTCTCTCCACCACCCCACCCCCACCCCCCTTTTTTAAAAAATATTTTGTCATTTTAAAATTAATTGTGATATGTAAATTAAAAAAGTTACTCTTAAAATCCCTTAATTACACCTCTTAAATAGTAATAATTATATCTACAAACCATTAAAAAAAATTATTTATACAAAAAATAACTCACTATTTTTTTTATTACACAAAATAGCCTATTTCGACAGGCATGACTATTTGGTTTACAAATTTTTGTGTATGGTCATTTGGCCTTCTGCCACATCAGCAACTCCTTCTTCTCTTTTTTTTTTTTCCTTTTTCCTTATTTTGTCACCATCCATATGTTTTCTCTTTCTTTTTTTTTTTGTTTTGCTTTTTTTTTTTTTTACTTTAGGTGGTGGACAAATTAATATTTTTTTAATCCCATTTATCTGTTACATAAATTTTTTAAAAATGTCAATGTTAAAAAAAATTATTTGCTCTTTTTGAAATTTTTTTTTTCTTTTTTAATTGCTTCACTTCTTTTGTGAATTTTCTTTTTGTCATTTTATTATTTCTTATTTATTCTTTTATTTTACTAAGGTGGGAATGCATGATGATCAAATAAATATCGACATCAATACATTACATAATTATTTTTACAATATTGATACATGATTATGCACCATTTATATCATGTCGATATATTTCATGTCTATTTATATAATATAAACACACATTTGTATACAATTTATACAATATTAATACATATTTACAAACTCTTTATATAATATTGATATATGATTGTACATAATTTATACATGAAAAAAAATGATTTTCTTTGATATCGCAATAAAATAAAAATAAAATATTTTTTAATAAAAAATAATGTTGCCCAATAAATACATGAATTTTGTTTTGAAAAAAGTAAAAATTTCTCTTTTTTTTGAAAAAGAAACATTACATACCTACTTATATAATATTGATACATGTTTATATATAATTTATATAATATTGATATACATTTACACACTATTTATATAATATTGATACATGCTAATACACAATTTTATACAATGTTGATACATTACATAACTATTTATACAATAATAATAAAGTTTATATACATTTATATAATATTGATACATTACATATACACCACATGAGTATTTATTTAATATCAGTATATTATATATACGCAGCAAAAAAATATTGAAAAGAGTTTTTAAAAAAAATATTTTTTATTTTAGAAAATGCAGTAAAAAAATAATTTAAAAATAAGTTTTTTTAATAAATAATAAATTCAATGTTGGAGAAGAAGAGGAAATTAGAAAGAAAAAGAAAGGAAGAAAAAAGTAGTTGGACTGATTTTGAGTTTAAGAAAGAAAAATAGTTGGGCCCAGTTATGTAATTGGGCCTATGGTGTGGTCTTATCTTCATCTTAATAGCTGGGCCGATTTTAGACATGTAATTGGGCCGATTTTGGCTATTTTTTTATGTAAATAAAAAGTGAGTTATATTTTATGTAAACAAACTTTTTTTATTGTATATATATGAAATTTACCCGCTTAAATATACCTTCTCCTCCCTCCCCTATAATTTATTGCTTAGTTATTGTTATATTGATGGAGTTCTTGCTTTTAATATAATATTAATAAATATAGAAAATATATTAAATATAGTGTTTTTAGTTAGGGGTATTATAGTAAGTTTACATTCAAGTTAAGGAATGTACAAATTTCATTGAATTTTGAGCTCACTCAACAACTATAAATCACACTTGAGTTTTTCAAGAAGATAAAATTTAAAAAACTTAGAAAAATGTATAGTTTAAATATGTGAGAAAATAACTCTATTTATAGACGACAAAGTATAGAATAAACAAGTGACTATTGTGCCTTATCATAAGATTCACGATCCTTCAGAAAGGTCACATCTAGTTGAAAAATTTATAACTCTTCTAAAAAGTCGACAACCCTTCATTGTGAAATAGTGTCTGCTTTTAAGATTATATATAATATAATTTAAATAAATATAATATTAATTTATATATTAAATTGGGTGTTTTAAGAAGAATTAGAGTAGATTTTTTTTAAAATATATTGTAGTTTAAAAATGTGAAAAACCCATCTACTTAATAGCCAACTAATGGTTGTATCAAAAGGTACTTACTGCATGTGTCTCATCATTAAAGTCACAACCCTTAAAAAAAGTGACAACCTTTCAAAAAAGTCATAATTCATCAAAAAAGTCACAACTCTTAAAAAAATCACACATCTCTTGGAAAAAGTCACAATCTTTCAATGTGAAAGGGTGTCTACTTTTAATTAAGGGTGGCAATTGAGTGGGTTAGGTCAAATTTGAGAGAATTATTATGGGTCAAGAAAGCAAATCGGTCAAGACCCAACCCAATCCAAATTTGGTCGGGTTAAAATGAGTTGGGTCAAAATGGGTTGAGTTATGATAACATTGTTCACACGAATGCATATCATTTGAAAGCCTCTGCAATGTTAAACTTGTTTTTGCTTGCACTGTATAATTGATAAATTTCTATAAACTTGCTCCTTGAATATATGATTTTGAGTTCCTGCATTGATCATAAACCCTAGGTATCATTTACTAAAACTTGCAAGAATGAACTTAGGAGATGAGTCTAGAGCGTTGACGGTATGAATGTGTATGCGACCGTTATTGTGATCCTAATATGAGAGCACTAATGACGATGTTGATGAAACTTGATGTTCCTGGAATCTTAAAGATCATGAAATTTATCATAAGATAATAATCCTAATCCAAGAGTTGATGGTTGATGTAATGAATTGAGTTAACAATGTCCAATGAGAGTAGTTAGAAGAGTAATCCAGATAATTGAGGTCTTATAAGCATGTCGAGTCCTGGGAGGAGTATTGAGCACCAAATTGATTAAGAGTAGATAACAACTCAAACTCAATAACTACGTGTCCAGCGTAGGAGAGGATTGAACCGTAAAATCAAATATTTTCTTTGCCTCAAAAGAGGACTTGATGTTATATTTTATGAATTCACTGGTGTGATGTCCTTTACCCCAGGCAAGATACTGGATAGATGTAGTAACAATATCACGTAGGAGAGGATTGAAGCATAAAATCAAATGTTTTCTTTGTCCCAAAAGAGGACTTGATGTTATATTTTATGGATTCACTGGTGTGATGTCCTTTACCCCAGGAAAGGTACTGGATGGATGTAGTAACAACATCACTTTGTTGTATCATTATTAGCTCATAGGTGATAGTTATCTGTTAGAGAAACTCCCAGATAGGTCATGACAGTATCTTAATATGATGATTGAGTTCCTTACTTTTTGAGTTGAGTCTCTTGAGTTAAGTCTATGACTGAGATGAATTGATATTTGAGTTGAGTATCTTTTATGATGTTCTTTCCTTCCCAGCTATTTTACATAATCATACATTCCACGTATTGATGTCCATTTGGGTCTGCATCTTTTCAAGATGCAGAGACAGGTACTCGAGATCCTCAATAGGCGCTCCATTGAAGGTCTATTCTTCCTACAACTGATTGGTGAGCCCTTCACTATATTCGGAGGATACAATTTTATATTTCTTATGCTTTGAGTTAGTTTCATTTTGAATTATGGTAGTCATGGCTTATGATGTTCATGCTCCAACAATAAAGTGGTTGCTATCAAGTATAAACCTAACCGGAGGTCAGGTTTAAATCCACATGGAATACAGGGTTGACCATATTGACTCACTAATAATTATTTCAAGCATCAATCAACTAACTTCTCTAGAATGGGGGGGGGGGGTTTGCAATTTGAAATGAAAGAAGATAAAAACACTACACTACTAATGCAAATAGATAATCAAATTGAGGGATAACTTGTTAATTGTGTTCCCCATGATTCGTTAACTCAATTACCCCGGATAACATAACTCTAATTAAGACATCACATGCAGGATGGTAACTTAGGTTCTTCCAGCCCTCTTGTGAAGGTGAAGGTCGAATTTCATCATGGCGCTTGGTCGGCAACCATGGTGTGCAAACTAACCTTGGTCAAGTTTGATTGATTAGACGAGAACACATCAATCAAATCTTGTCATCTACTTCCTTTTCCTATTCGTACTACCTTGGTCGGGATCATTATAGTAGGTGGGGTTTGGTGTTGGCCACCACCAAACAACATTCATAATGAAAAGAATTAGACAATACATGTAAATACCCAATCAAAGAAATGCACAAAATCTAGATTATTTCAAGTCAACTCCTCATGGTTCCCACAACCCCAAATTGTAGGTGATTAGCCACTCATGGGTAGGGCAACACCATAAACAATGAGTATAATAAGCATGGTTTAGAGATTACCCAAGAACAATAAAGAACAAAACCACCTTGATATTGAAAATACAAGCTTGCAGCAATGGAGTTTTAGTACAAGTGATTTCAAATTCCCCAAAATGGGTCTTCAAATAAAAATCCTAAAAGTTACTCTAAAACCTAAGAAAAATACTCTCTAAGAATATTTTGAAGTTGTGGAATCTGTAAAAGTGTCAAGTTTCTCTTTCAAAAACCCTATCATTAACTATTTATACTATTTACAATAAAACCCTAAAAATAAAATAAAAAATACAGTTGACAGCGTATACGATTTGCAGGTACGACTCATAGGGTAACTTACAAGTCGTTATCGGGCTTTCATTATCAGCACTTGGCATTTTGGACTTGACTGTTTTGATCCATTGCTATGAGTCATGGTCTAATCTACGACTCATAGTGTCTTCTCGTAGTCTTTAGCTGCAGTTCTTGGTCTTAATTTTTGCAACACTATTTCTGGTTATGAGGCCCCCTCCTACGAGTTGTAGTGATACTTACGACTTATAGGTTAGCCTGGTATAGCTGACCTTCACTTTGCAAATTTCTAATTTTTGAATACTATTTTTGGCTACGAGGGTACACTACAATTTATAGCTTGGGCTACAACTCATAGGGTGGCTCGTATGTCCTGAACTTTATCAAAATCTGCAATTTTCTCCCAAAATCATGCTAACCTGCATTTTCTGCAAGAACAACACAAAAACACATAAAAACCATAAAAAGTCATATTAAGAACATGCAAAATCCTATGTTTTAGGTATCAAATGTACTGTAATTTAATAGCACATCAACTTGTCATGGTACCATTCTAGACTATAAAGGTAGAGGCTTCATAGACTAGAAGACGATGACTTGATGTTGAGGTCCTTTTTTCCTTAAATTGCATTTTCTTTAAATCTATGATTATGTCACAGATGTTGAGTTTGACATTTTTGGCCTATGGCCCTTATTGATTGAGTTAGAAGTAAATTGAGCTACCCACCATTATATCTCATTTATTCTAATGTATTCCGCTGATTTAAATGATTGAATGACTGTCAAGAGGCCAAGTGGTTCTCTTGGGGACTAGCAATAGTCTCAGAGTGCTGATCACATTTAGGGTATCCTCCTAGGGTGTGACAAACTTGATATCAGAGCACAGAGTTCAAGTGTCCTAGGAAGTCTATGAAGTCGTCTCTTGTAGAGTCATATTTATGGGTGTGTTGTGCACCATACTTTATAAGTAGGAGGATATAAGACATTAGGAATGGTTACACTTCTTTTGTATTCTGAGTTCATGCGATAGAATTTAACTCTATTAAGATATCTATCTAATTCGTCTGTTACGCGTTTGTAGATCTTGCCTCCCAAGCATGCCGCCACCTAATGAGATGCCTCAGCCTCTAGCACTGATAATCTCCTACTAGAGGTCCCTACTCAAACAGGGACAAGAGGACAGGTTCGACCTGCCAAAGCTACTGGGGTTCCACAGGCGCCTACTGCTCAACCAGCCCCCACTTCAGAAGCAGACTTTAAGGGAGCCATTACTATGCTCACCCAGATAGTGGCCTCCTAGAATAGTAGCGAGGTCCACAAGCTCCTAGTTCGAGCTCCAAAGAGCCCACTGCTGCAACCAAGCTTAGAGATATCTTGAGGATGAACCCACCAGTCTAACAGGGTCAAAGGTTGAGGAAGACCCACAGAATTTCATTGATGAGATATTGAAGGTCCTAAAAGCTATGCATGCGATTGAGGTTAAAAGAGTTGAACTTGCCTCCTATCAGAGCTTAATGATATGGCGAACATCTGGTATAACCAATGGGAAGATGGTTGAGGTAAGGATGCTAAACCTACCGAGTGAAGTGAGTTTGAAAGTGCTTTCCTCAATCACTTTTTTCCATAAGAGTTGAGGGAGGCAAAGATTGAATAGTTCGTGAACCTAAAGCAAGAAGGGTTGATTGTCAAAGAGTACAGTCTCAAGTTTATTCAACTATCTAGGTATGCTTTAGAGATGGTCCAGAATATGAGAGCCAGGATGAGAAAGTGTGTATCTGGCTTAGCCAAGCATGTGAAAAAAGAGTGTAGAGTGACACTATTGATTCCAAGCATGGATATCTCCAAGCTTATGGTTTATGTATAACAACTAGAGGAGGATAAGAATAGGGACAGGGGATAATTTCAGAAGAAGGCTAAGTCAGCAGGGCTTGAGCCTAGCCAACATAAGCAGAATAAGAGAGATAATTCCTACTTCTAGAAAAGGTCTTCTAATTATACACCATTCTCAGCGAGTGGACCCATCCAACAGAGTAGGTATGATCAATAAATCTCTTGGTCATCAAAATTTTAGGGCTCAGGGTTCTCAATCCCAAGCTAGTGTGACTCAAGGCTCGAAGGGAAAGCCATCCTATGACAAGTGTTGCAAACTCCACCTAGGTGAGTGCCATAAGGGCACAAATGCTTGCTATAAATATGGATAGGCTGGCCACTTCCAGAATGAGTATCATATGAGAAGGCGGGGTGATGGAAGCAATAAAGTATAGTCCTTTATAGCACCCCTAATCGACAATTATCATAAGGGTACCACTGTGGGTACAAGAGACAAAATAAACCATCTATAAGCGATGAGTAATCAACAGGATCAGGAAGTTGCATCAGATATTGTTACCAATATGCTTTGAGTCTTTACCTTTGATTGTTATACATTGCTTGATCCGGGTGCCACTCTATCTTTGGTGACTCCCTATATGGATAATAGATTTGAGATTCTTTCAGAGTGTTTACTTGAACCCTTTGTTGTTCCCACTCCTACCGGTTAGTCAATCCTAGGTAAGAGGCTCTACAGAGATTATGTAGTATTTGTCTATCATAGGGATACGCTAGGTGACTTGATAGAGGCATAATAGGCATGAAGCCAATCCATGCCAAGAATCACATGACTTTGATGTGATTCTTGGCATGGATTAACTTCATGCCTATTATGCCTCTATTGATTATAGGACCCAAATTGTTAAATTCTAATTCCCAGATGAACCGGTCCTAGAGTGGAAGGGAAATTCTATTGCATCTAAGGGCAAGTTTATTTCCTACCTTAGATTCAGAAAGTTAATCTCTTAAGGTTGTATTTGTCACCTCATGCGAGTTAAGAGTGATTATGTAGCGTCTCCACCGTTTAAGTTAGTCCTGATTGTAAATGAGTTTCCTGAAGTGCTCCCTAAGGATCTGCCTGCAGTCCCTCCTGACAGGGAGATTGATTTTGGAATTACTGTTCTCGCCAATACTCAGCCTATCTCTATTCCGTCATATAGGATGGCTTATGCCGAGTTGAAAGAGTTAAAAGAGCAACTGAATGATTTGCTGGAGAAGGGCTTTATTAGGCCAAGTATTGTTCCTTAGGGTGCTCTTGTCCTATTCATGTGAAAGAAAGATGGGTCTCTCAAAATGTGTGTTGATTATAGATAATTGAACAAGGTCACGATAAAGAATAAATATCCTCTCCCAAGGATAGATGATCCGTTTGACCAACTTCAGGGTGTCTCTTGCTTCTCAATGATAGACCTCAGAGCTGGTTACCATCAGTTGAACGTAAAGGAATGTGATATCCTAAAGACAACCTTTAGAACTAGATATGGCCATTTTGAGTTCTTGCTCATGTCCTTTGGGTCAACTAATGCACCTGCAACCTTCATAGACTTGATGAACAAAGTATTCAGATGGTATCTTGATATGTTCATGATTGTGTTTATCAGCGATATTCTGGTATATTCTAGAGATGAAGTGGAGCATTCCAATCACCTCAGATTAATTTTGTAGACTCTCAAAGACCATGAGTTATATGGAAAAATTTCAAAGTGTGAATTTTTGGCTCAAGTTAGTGGTTTTTCTAGGCCAGATTGTCTTTAACGATAGTATTAAGGTGGATATGTAAAAGATTGAAGTGGTTAAGAACTAGCCTAGACTGACCACTTTGACTAACATAAGGAGTTTCTTAAGGTTGGCAAGCTATTACCGCAAATATGTTAAAGGATTTTCTTCCATATCCTTACCATTGACTAAATTGCCGCAGAAAAAGGTCAAGTTTTAATGCTTTAGTGAATACAAGAAGAACTTTCAAGAATTACAAACAAGGTTGACTACTGCACTAGTGTTGACCCTGCCCGGTAGAGTTGTGATACATGTGATGTGTCTAGAGTTGGATTGGGCTGTATGCTGATGTAGAGGGGAAAAGTGATAGGCTATGCTTCCCAACAACTTAAGGTTCATGATAGGAACTATCCAATTCATGATCTTGAGTTAGCAGTGGTGGTATTTGCACTTAAGATTTGGCGCCACTATCTGTATAGAGTGCATGTAGATATATTTGATTAATGTTCACGCTCCAATAAGAAAGCAGTCAGTGTCAGTAATCAATCTAACCAAAGGTTAGGGTCGAATCCACAGGGAATACAGGGCTTGACTACAAGAGTTCACTATCAATTATTTCGAGCATTTATAACTAAAATCTCCAAATGGGGGGGTTGTGATTTAATAACAAAACTCAAAATAAATACTATACTAACTATGTGAGAAAACACTCAAATTTTGGGACAACTCGGGAATTGTGTTCCCCATGGTTCGTTGACTCAATTACCCTAGGCAACATATCTCTAATTGAGAATACGCATGCAGGGCAGTAACTTAGGTTCCTCCAGCTCTCGTGCAAAGGTAAAGGTCGAATTTCACCATGGTGCTTGGTCGGCAACCATGGTGTGCCAACTAACTGTTACCGATTGCCCTAGTCAAACCTTCCCTTGGTCAGGTTTGGTTGATTAGACGAGAACACATCAATCGAATCTTGTTATCTACTTCCGTTTTCCTATTCATCACTACCTTGGTCAGGATCTTGATAGTAGGTGGGGTTTAGTGTTGGCCACCACTAAACATCAATCAAAATGAAGGAAAATAAACAATATATACAAAACCCTAATCATAGAAATGCACAAAGCCTGGGTTCTTCCAAGTCAACTACCCATGGCTCCCACAACCCCAAGTTGTGGGTGCTTAGCTACTCATAGCTAA
>DF357465.1:60610-89760 GCA_000787875.1 Solanum virginianum | reverse complement strand
CATGTTCAAGGATAGACCAGGGCCAATATCAAGGTATTTCATAAAACAAGGTTAAGCTAGCTAGGTGTCAAGAAAGAATGAGTGCATGAGAGACTCAAACATTTGGAACAAGGGGTTCACCAACACATTTGGTAAGTCATTTAAAAAGTGGGATCACTAGAAGAACAGAGGCCTAAGATCCTTTCCAAATCAACCATATCACCAAACCAATCTTAGAGTAACAAGGCAAGTTCTGAGTCCATACATGATATATAAATGCAACAAAATAAGCTCACAATACACATAGAATTGCACACAAAATCAAATATTGACTCACAATTCATGCTTTCAGTCTCAACTTACCTTTTCATTATCAAAACAAACATCACTCGCTTATCAATATGCATGATTGCATCAATAACCAACAATCTCAAAAAAATTTAGGTTACCGAATTTTCATCAAAATTTAAAAAACATTTAAAGACTATGTATATATATACCAAAAGATTATAACCACTATATATTTACAGATTATCTACACTACCTAAACATATCGATTCAACATAAATTAAAATATCCATAAGGAAAAAGAAACATGACAAGAAAACTTTGGGATCAAAAATAGAGGAAGTTATAGACTCGAGGCTACTCAGACTTCACCTTAATCCATAACTTCCCACACCCCACCAAAATAGAATACTTTGTCCTAAAGTATAAAGACATACTAAAGCCAAATAACTAAGACACACACACATATACACACACACACACACACACACATATATATATATATTAAAAACCAACATTTCAAAACTAAAAATCCAAAACAAAAGTAAGAGCAACATTCAACACAAAACATTTAAACATAACGAAAATATTGTCTAACAAAAAGAACAAAGTATCCATGAGTAGAAAGTAAGGGTTGGGGTCAAAAATCAAACATCATAGTGCTCAAGCACCGACATCTGTCTGGTCGGTAAGGTCCTGGGCCATGACCTCCTCCTTAGTAGTCTGGGCTGCAGCTGCAAGTGAACTACCCTCTTTATGTGTCGTTTGTTGCGCCCGATCTCTCTGTATGACCGCCATAAGGAGAGACTCTTGCACTACCTCCTCTGGTATCGGCTCTTCCTCCAGTACTACTAGATCATTAGGTCTAGCCCTCTTCTGGCTCATCTCTGGGTCATTAGTCTAGAGGGGCCTCTTCCCGTGGGCATGCGAGTGGTCAGCTAACCATTTAAAAACCTCATGAACCCTGGTGCCACCTCCGAGACTGCAACAGGGGATGCTAACATCTGTAATAAGTTGGCGTTAAACTTGTCTAACTCTTCTGTCACTGTGCATATATCAGCGGGCCGAGCACCATCAAGCCTCCTTTAGACTCTCTCCTCAAACACATCTACTCGGGCATCCATCGCTCTTACTCTTTAATCTATAAAATTGTGGGCGAATTCCTTTGCCCTCTCCTCTAAGTCCTTTACAGTCTGACAGACCCATGGTCTGACCTAGGCCACGAGAGTCTGTAGCCTGAACTCCGCTTTAGATACCCTGCATATCAGTACCTGAAAAGAAATAGCAGAGATAAGAGAATCAACCTGCATAAAAGATGATGCTAGTGTGGGAGTACTAGAGGATAGCGCCAACTCAATCTTAACAGCTGGGGAAGGCTCTGTAGTAGCTGGAGTAGTACCGGTGGTAGCTGGAATCGGAGGTTCAACCGGGTATGGATCTAGAATAGGAGGTGGAAAAGCTCTCTGTAGAGCTACTGGGTTCTTATCGGCCTTGATTAGGCTAGGATCCATCATATACACAGCCTCTATGTGAGGGCCCAAATAGAGAAAAACACGTATCCCAGACGCATTGCATAATCTATATATCAAGATAAGGAACGACAATGCATATTAGGTGCAGATTGCTGACTCATGGATCTGTTCTGCCATAATGCAGGCCCAGTCAATCTCATAGCCCACCAAGATGCTAGCTAGCAACACTACCCTCTCTAGTGTGATCACGTTATCTGTAAATGTGGGTCTGATGCACCAGCGGATGATAGATTACCAAAACTTTGCCCAGAACTAGAGGTGAGATTTTATAATAGAATCAGTGTGACTTGTGACCCACGTCAACTCAACACCTGCCTCACAAATTTGGCTTGCGATCCATCTAAGGAGCTCTGTTCTCAGCCCAACATCTTTCTCATTCACTACCTTCCTCATATTTGCAACCTGATTATCATACTCCATAATGAAACGTGGCATTCTGTAGTTTATCTTAGACTGGACCCTTCAAATGGTTTCTTTAGAGATATCAACTACCTCACCTCTGACTAGGAATTCACACAACCATGGTTGCTCAATGGCCTTCTTGTGTCTGGGAAGATTTCTGCGAATGATAGCATAATATGATGCGTAGAACTCCCGGACCACGTGGGGGGCGTACTTACCTAATATATGTGACATCTACCCTAGTCTGTAGCACTTAATTTCAACTTCTAACATGGAGCACTGCTTAGACCTGAGTATTTTAGCCTTGCCTCTTCATGGAATCTCTGCACTGGCTTCTCTTGACCTTTTAGCTCCAATCCCTTTTTATAAATCTCTTTCATGCCTGGGACACACTATCTTATATTTTGGGTGTCTGTGACAGTGACAATGTATGTAGAGTCAGCTGACTATTGAGGTGCATTTTCCTCAGGTTGAGTTAGTGAAGATTCCATAGAACCAGACTCAGAAAGTGAGATATCATCATTCGACCCTTCTTTGTTACCCTCTTTGTCACGCCCCAATCCCGTTAAGGCGGACTGGCACCCGTAGCTGATAAGTCTTGGGAGAACCAACCTGTACCCCTGCACTTTCTTTACTTATTAGAAGGCATTTCTACACTCAACATGCCTTTAAGGAGGTAAACAGTAATAACAAGCCAAAAGGAAATACATATATCTAGGCCGTTGGGGCCATGTTGGCTAAAGTACGAGACATGACCACACTTTAATTTACATAGTCTACAAAGCCTCTAAATAAGGATAAGTATCTGATAAGGGTCAGGACGGGCCCCACCTCAACTAACTGTATAATATAAAATAATATAAGCTCTAGACATACAAAGCCCCGAAGCAACCTGGAGCTTGGTAACCACAGCTGGATATCCTGTACTCCTACTGGGGAGATCTACTAGCACCTGTACGTGAAGTATGAAATGCAGGTCCCCCGTAAGGGTCGTCAGTAAGGGATAGTGTACTGAATATGTGAGGCAGGAACTACTGTATATGAAATAACAACTCAAATGAAACTATGCACTAATGTATGATAAAAGACCACCCTTTAGTTATATTGTGGGATCATGTACTTTATATTCTTTATATCACTTTATCTTTACTATAAAATCTGTGCACATCATGTACTGTAAATGACCAACTAATCAGTGGTAAACTGTATCGGGTTTGTCCTTAGCTAGGCTCTTCCTTAGCCCCTCTAGCTACCCCCCGTGATAGGATCATCCCTGGCTAGGTGATTCTTCCACCCCTCAGGCTACCACTCATCAATAAGCAATATATATTACCTTTCAATTACATTTGAGATGGTTCTTTTGGTGGTCATAATATTAGAGCTATAGAACTGTGTATGCAGCATGTGACATGTAGATAATCATACAAGACAATATGATAATGAAAAGAGTATGTTACACAAATAATGAAATGCGTATGAGATGAAACAACTCGCAAACTGTATTTGGCAACAAGAACTCATGTACTTGGTATCCACATATGTATGTAGATTTGAAGGTAACTATGTATGAGGGCATATGAACATATGAAAGAGTAGATAAAACTAGCATTAGCATCCAATAGACACATCTTGGCAGCCCATTCTTATGAAAAGCAACACACGGGCAGCAAACGGATAACTATAAACCCGAGCATATTCTTTCAACCTTTTTACCTCTAATCGTATTTTCTAATACACATTCTCATATATACATCATGTACAGACTATTTTAGATCCATAACAACCTTATAACAGCCCAAAAAACAGAATACACAACAAGTTTACAACATACAAATGGACGGCATAACGTTACATCCTTTCGCTACATTTCAACGTCGCAATTCCAAACATATCCCAACTTTAACCAAACTATTTTCAACACATTTATACATAATAACATCCTTCAAATAATCTCAGCAAAGTATCAAATCAGTCATGAAAGATGTAAGGTAATAGCCTTATATACATCAGCCCATAAGTTCCAATCAAGAACATAATTGCAACATCATATAAGAACTCACTTTGTGGACTGTACAAGCAGTGAAGCAGCCTGGTTATATCGCTATCAAACTAACCTTTATTAAATACATAAGTATTACTTCATAATACAGCCAACCAAGAAGAGAAAAGACTCTTTATTAACAAGAAAAAGGCATCACAATGTTTCCAACATATACTGTCCAACAATTTCAGCATCAATATAGCCAACATAATCTCTTGTTTTTCATAAGAAAATCATACTAAACACATAAATAAACATACTTACCTTTACCCTCAATGTGTAGGGCTTCTCTAAGAACCCTTAAGGTCTCTTGTAGCTGCTTGAAAAACCAAGAAAAAGTTGAGAGGAAATTTGGAGAGCAATCTGATTTTTCTTGTGTTCAAGTTAGAATGACTTATGGGAGCAGCTTTAATCCCTTTTTAAAGGGGAAACTTGACCAACTTACTAAGGCATTATTAGGCTTACATACTAAACTAGTGATGCAGCTACTTAATCCATTTCACTTGGGCCTTATTGGGCTCCAAATAGATGGGCCTTTGCTGCCCAATTTGTTTTCCTTTCTCTTGGTTAGTTTTGGCCCAATTCACCGAGATGTGATGTACTTGGGCTCTTTTATATATGGTTCTTTGCTGCCCAATTTGTTTTCCTTTCTCTTGGTTAGTTTTGGCCCAATTCACCAAGTGAGTTGTGATGTACTTGGGCCCTTTTATATATATTGTTCTTGGGCTGAAAATATAGTCCATTTATGATTCTAAATCATAGTCTAAAGTTACATCCTTAACACGGATTTCATTCATAATTGGAATTGGACAAATTTTATGTCGGGCCTTGTCTCCGTTTAACTGGCAAGCTTAAGCTAAGCAAGTGGCTGACTCACCTGCTAGCTTCCTAAGTCCTAAAAGCATCTCAATTGTGTCACCTTATTTAAGGTCATAATCTCCTCAATTTGACATAAAACATATATACACTCGACCCTCTCAAGCGTTAGATACACATATCGCCCTTTAACGCAAGACTCAAGAACTTTTAAAAATTGGCATTAATTTGAAAGTCCATATCATGTTTCATGTGCATAATACTCATACATTTAATATGTGGAGTGTTACACTCCTCTTCAGACTGGAAGGGGCTATCTATCTCTGTCGGAACTCTTGTTGCTTGGGATCTTGTCAAAGACACATTTGTTTCAGGATCAATGTGCACATTCATCTCCTTAGTTGACTTTACTGATTGATTATCTTCTGATGTTTCATCTCTCAGTTGGTGTCTCAAAGTCAAGGCAGTACCCCTTCGACCTTTTGGAGGCATCGTATCTGAAAATTTACCAAATACCAAATTATGAGTCCCATGAAGTCTATTCCAACAAATGAGTCATACACAAAATAATTCAAGCAAGAAATAACAAAACCACTAAAGTAAACACACAGAACAAGATGTAGGTTTGCAGGTATGAGGTGAAGGTATGACTCATAGGATGACCTACGAGCCGTACCGTAGCCTCATAGTACCAAAATCTCTGAGGGAGTTATATTCTAGAATCAGATTCGAGATGTAGGTATGACTCGTAGGTGGTCCTACGAGCCATAGTCTTGGCTCATACCTTATTCCAAAAATATTTTGAAATCTCAGATCAGGTCCAGAGACCCCAAGTACGATTCATAACAAGTGCTACCCATCATAAGTGGGTCTCGTATGGAAAATGATAAGGCACCATAGGTGATTATTGCCTTCTACAAAGGGCCACTATGTCTCCTAGGGTGACCTACGACTCGTAGTGAGTCCTCGTAGTAGAAAATAGAAGCCACATCAGGGGCCTGTAACCTTTCCATGATGACCAAAAACCAACCAAGAAGCATATGAAATTAAAAACACACAATCATCCCTACAACAAATCTAATCACTCCAACTAACCATTATCTAGCAATGCAACATGAATCCTTCCTTACATTCAAAACATGTCTTGTATGAACTAATTTGGAAACTCATCCAGTTCAATAACAATAAAGAACCTATGGAGGCACACAAAGGGTCACACAAGTTCATACAAGGGTATTTCACAATAGCCAAATGAGAACACCTCAATGCCCATAAATTTCAACCCCAACATGGTTTTGCCAAATAATCACTCAAAAATCATAAATCACCATCATATAACCATAATATCAAACTTTACATTCACCAAGCGAGGGTAGACATATAGAATTGAATCGTTTTATGGAGATAAATAACTCTAGATCCTACTTTTCATGCAAACATAATCATTTTCAAAAGGTTACGCTTACCATGAATATATAACATTAGTTCAAACACCGATAAAGCAAGATCATAGCATGGGTGTGCCAAATTTAACCTTGAAAACTCACCAGATGACAAAATTGAAGATGTAATTAAAGGAAGACAAGCCAAGACCTTGATGAAATGCACTTGCTGGGGGATGTTGATAGAAAAAATAGTTTAAGGTTGAATGGAACAATAATAAATAGTATTCAGGGGGTTGTCAAGGAACAAAAATGGTTTCAAGGAGGGAAATGAGGAATCAAAAGACGTTTACCCCTTTATATTCCAAACCGGGTCACTTTTAAGATTCTATAGATCGGTTCTACAAGACCCCGACTATGAGTCATAGCGTATCCTACAACTTGTAGGTTTCGGTCTCGTAGCAGACCCAATACTTAGAAAAATTAGAATTCATACTTGGGCAATATGAACCCCACTTATTACTCATAATGAGCCCTACGAATCTTAAGGTTAGCTCGTAGTGTGTGTGCCAACTTTCAATACTCACTGTTTTCCTCTATGAGTCATGACTTTGAGTCGTAGTGGTGACTATGACTCCTAAGCCTGCTCGTAAAGGCTGCTCCAAGTGTCATTTTCTCATATCTTTAGTTCTTTACTTTTGCTTGCAGACCAAGTCTCAAAATACAATAATCTTCAAAAACATCACAACTGAATCAATGTCTTTCAAATTAAAAACAAACAACATGTTACCACTTACAAAATTTTGAAAACCAAACAAGCTTGAAACAAACTAAAAATTATCACATATGCTTGGGTTACCTCCCTAGAAGCACCTTGTTTAATGTCGTGGCTCGACTTTGCCATCGTCCATCATAAAAAATCTTCAAGGTCCCAAACCTCACTCTTCAACTCATCCAGCTATTTCATTGACTGGCGGATATCGAACATGACATCTACATCATTGACCCTAAATTAAAGCTAACCCGAATCCATATCCACCAAGGCTCTCCCGATGGTCAAAAATGGTCTTTCCAATATAATAGGTACCTCAAAATCAACTTCACAATCAAGGATCACAAAGTCTATAGAAAAGACAAATTTATCAACCTTAACAAGCACATCAAGAAGTATTTTCTCTAGCTTTTTGATGGTTTGATCTGCCATGAGCAACTGCATTCTTGTCGGAGTAGGGGTGCTAAGACCAAACTTTTTGAACACTGCAAGAGGCATTAGGTTAATACTTGTTTCTAAGTCGCACAATGCTTTTGCAAATTCAACATCACCAATGATGCAAGGGATGGTGAATGCACCGGGGTCCTCTCATTTTTGAACAAGGCATTTAGTCATGATCGCACTATATTATTAGAGCTTTGGTGAGAACTCTTAGCTCAAAGTGTGTTTCTTTGTCACCAAATCCTTCATATATTTGGCATATACGGGCATCTTCTCTAGAGCCTCTAAGAGGGGGATGTTGATGGATAGTTATTTCAATATCAAGAGGAAGTGCTTGAATTTTCCCTCTTCTTCCTTTTTCTTAAGCCTTTAAGTGAAGGGAGGAAGTGGTTTAGGATCACCTTGACTTTCTCTTGCTCTCCCACCTCTTTGCTTTTCATTTGATTACTTCTTGGACTCTTTTCCTCAATCCTTACCGTGCTATCAATGACCCTCTCATAAGCTTCATCCTCAACCATTGGCCTAGGGGGATCAATAGTACTTTTGCCACTCTGAGTCATGACTGCCATACAATGCCCTTCATTTTTAGGATTTTGAATAGTGTTGCTTGGTAAGGTGCCCTTTTGGTGTTGGTTCAATTGCAAAGAGACTTGCCTAAATTATTATTCCAATTGCTTAATCGCCACAAAGTGAAACTCTATCTTTTGGTATATGCTTAAAATATTCAATTTTATTCCCTTCAAGGTCTTATCTTGGTGATCCGCTCTCTTTAACAATTTGTCAAACATTTCTTCAACCCTAGAGTTACTTGACCCGGTATTACGGTTATGAGGTGGCACATAAGGACCGTTCCTATAGCCATATCGTCTTCCCCATTCGACATCTGGCACTCTTTCTCTTTCATAGTAGCCACCCTGGTTGTCTCTTTATACACCATCATGGTTGTAGTTTCGACCTTGATTTTCGAAACCTTGCCTCCAATAGTCTGAGTTGGACCCTTGGGGGTTGTTCCAGAAAATCGCTACTTGGTAACTCACGAAACAAGCATCTTCGTCAAAGAATGGATCTTTATATATGGGAGCCTTAGGAGGTTGGTGGGTGACTGCTTGGATACTTGCTTGATTTTGCTTCAAAACGAAGTCCATACTCGTGCAAAGTTGAGCAAGTTGCTCCATGATTTCCTCATTAACTCTTGCTTGCTCATTGTTGGTGTTAACCGCACAAAAGGTCTTTATTGCACCTCGCTTTCTTTGACCCCATGATTTATTAGTTTTAATCACTTGCTTCATTCTTGCGGCGATCAATGCAAAAGATTGGTCAAGAAATATGCCTCCCATGATTGTGTCGGTGCAAGCTTGATATTCTCATCAAGTGCTCGATAGAAAATCTCAACCAAGGCATCATCAACAATCTTATGATCAGGGACCATCCTCCAACATTTGGTGAATCTCTCCCATGTGGTACTTATAGAGTCACCCGACAATTGCTCAAAATTATTTATTTGACCTTTGAGCATTAGCTTCTTTAATCTTGGGAAATATCTTTCTAGAAACACTCTGTGAAGCTCTGCGTAACTTTTTATTGTACCTGGAGGAATCTCAGATAACCACACAGCTGTATTGCCCGTCAGTGATAACAGGAACACCCTTAAACCAATGATATCAAGAGAAAGATTTTGTGTCCCCATGACACTCTTGCAGATGAAGACAACATTGTGGAGATAGCGATGAGGATTCTCTAAAGGTAGCCTTGTGAACAATCCATGGTTTTGGAGCATTTGAACCCACTTGACACCATGAACTTAACATCTGCCAGTAATGGAGGTAACACTATAGCACTAGTAACGTCTATGGCCATAGGGTTCAAGTGATATTGGTTCCGACCATAAGCGTTCTCGTTGAAATCCCTAAGTTGTGGCCTATCATCCCTTGGGGGTGGATTTTCTTCTCTTCCTATATCCTCATTCATATTTATTTCTTCCTCAACCGCGATATCCTCATTCACCTGAGTTATTCTTCTAAAAAGTTAATTTCATTCATATTTATTTTTTCCTCAACCGCAATATCATCATTCACCTAAGCCATTCTTCTAAAAGGTTGATGGATCTCCAAATTGATCAAAGTTAAGGGATTACCTTAGCTCCTTGTGTTGGGCATACAACCTAGTACACCCTGCAAGTAGAATCAAACAACAAAAACAAAAATAAAAGTAAAATACAAAAGAGTCTAGAAATTAACATTTGAACTAACTAATAGTGAAATCAAGTCAAAACATAGTTGTATTCCCCGGCAACGGCGCCATAATTTTTGACTGATGTTCATACTTAAATAAGAAAGTGATCGTTGTCAGTAATTAACCTAACCAAAGGTTAGGGTCGAATCCTCAGGGAATACAGGGCTTAAATACAAGTGTTCACTATCAATCATTTCGGGCATTTATAACTAAAATCTCCAAATGGGGGGTTTTGTGATTTAATAACAAAATTCAAAATAAATACTACACTAACTATGTGAGAAAACACTCAAATTTAGGGATAACTCGGGAATTGTGTTTGCATGCAGGGTCGTAACTTAGGTTCTTCCAGCCCTCTTGTGAAGGTGAAGATCGAATTTTACCATGCGCTTGGTTGGCAACCATGGTGTGCCAATTAACCGTTACTGATTGCCTCAGTCAATCTCTTCTTGGTCAGGTTTGATTGATTAGACGAGAACACATCAATTGAATCTTATTGTCTACTTCTTTTTTCCTATTCATGACTACCTTGGTCGGGATCGTGATAGTGGGCAGGGTATGGTGTTGGCCACCACCAAATATTAATCATAATGAAGGGAAATAAATAATACATGCAAAACCCCAATCATAGGAATGCACAAAGCCTAGGTTATCCCAATTCGACGACCCATGGTTCCCACAACCCCAAGTTGTGGGTACTTAGCTACTTATGGCTAAGGCAAAACCAAAAATAATGCAAACAAATGACATAGTTGAGGATTTTACCTAAACAAATGAAAAACAAAAGCTCCACTTATTGCATACCACAAGCCTAGTTTATCCCAATTCGACGACCCATGGTTCCCACAACCCCAAGTTGTGGGTACTTAGCTACTCATGGCTAAAGCAAAACCAAAAATAATGCAAATAAATGACATAGTTAAGGATTTTACCCAAGCAAATGAAAAACAAAAGCTCCACATATTGCATACCACAAGCTTTGATGAATGGAGAATGAATACAATGTGCTGCTTACAATCGCCAAAAGTGGGTTTTTCAATAGAAAAGAAGAATCTACACTAAAATCCTAAAATATTCTAGAGTGAATATCCAATGTATCTCTCTTTGAATCTCACATCTTGAATCCTCTTCCTCAAATAAACCCTAACATAAAGTATTTATAGTATTTACTAACTTAACCCTAAAAATTACACAGAAAAGACAACTGGCAGCAGTTACATCTCACAAGTACGACTCGTAGGGTGACCTATGAGTCATAATCAGAGTTTTGTATCAAACACTTGGTATTTTGGACCTGATTGTTACAACCCACTGGTATAAGTCATTACTTGGGCTATGACTCGTATGCTCCTCTCATAGTCTAGGCCTTCAGTTTTTGGTCCAAACTTTTGGCTCTCTGTTTCTTGCTACAAATTTACCTATACGAGTCATAGTGAGACCTATGACTCATAGGGTGGCCTCATAAGGCTGACCTCCACTTAGCAAATTTTTGATTTTTGCTCTCTATTTCTTGCTACGAGATCACCGTGCGACTCATAGCTTGGGCTACAACTCGTAGGTAAGCTCATAGGTTCTGCACTTCAGCAAAATCTACAATTTTCTCCCAAAATCATGCCAACCTACCTTTTCTACAATAAAAACACAAAAACACATAAAAGCCATAAAAATTCACATTAAAAACTCACAAAATCCCTTGTTTTAGGCATCATATGTGCTGTATTTTGATAGCACATTAGTGTTCACTGAACACAAAAGTCTGCAGCATGTTTTTAGCAAGAAGGAGCTCAACCTGCGGTAGAGGAGATGGTTAGAGTTACTCAAAGACTATGACATGAGCATTCTCTACCACCCAGGTAAAGATAACATTGTTGCTGATACTCTTAGCAGATTATCTATGGGTAGCACTGCCCATGTGAAGGAAGGAAAGAAAGAGTTAGCTAAGAAAGTGCATAGATTAGCCCGATTGGGAGTACAACTTAAAGAGAATGATGAAGGTAGAATTAATATTTATAATGAGTCTGTGTCATCTCTAGTGGCAAAGGTAAAAGAGAAGCAAGATCAAGATCCTCTCCTACTTTAGTTGAAGGAAGTTGTCCACAAACAGAAGGTGATGGTTTTCTCCAAAGGGGGAGATGATATGTTGAGGTACTAGAGTAGATTATGTGTTTCAAATGTTGATGGTGTTCGAGATAGAATTATGGCTGAAACTCATAGCTCTAGGTATTTCATTCATCCTAGCGCTACCTAAATGTACCATGACCTGAGAGAAGTCTATTGGTGGAGAGAAATAAAGACAGATATTGTTGAGTTTGTTTCTAAGTGTCCAAATTATAAACAAATCAAAGTTGAGAATCAAAGGTCATGTGGATTGGCTCAGAACTTTGAGATTCCCAAATCAAAGTAGGAGATAATCAATGTGGTCTTTGTCACTGGATTGCCAAGGTCTCAAAAGCAGCATGATTCGATATAAGTGATTATGGATAGGATGATTAAATCGGCTCGCTTCCTGCCAGTTAAAACCACTGACACTGCAGAAGAGTATGCCAAGTTGTACATCTAGGAGATTGTGAGGTTGCATAGAATTGCCTTGTCTATCTACTCAGACAGAAGGGCTCATTTTACCTCCTAATTTTGGAGATCTATTCAAAGGGGATTAGGTACTAGAGTGAATCTAAGCACTGCATTTCATCCTCAGGTAGATGGTCAGGCAGAGTGTACCATTCAGACCTTGGAAGACATATTGAGGGTTTGTGTCCTTGGCTTTAAGGATAATTGGGATGATCACCTACCATTGATTGAGTTTGCATATAACAATAGTTATCATGCAAGTATTCAGATGGCTTCCTATGAAGCTTTATATGGGAGGAGATGTAGATCACCTGTTAGGTGGTTCAAAGTTGGCGAAGCTAAATTGATTGGACCTAACCTTGTTCACCAATCTATGGAGAAGGTGAAGGTTATTAGAGAGATGTTGAAGACTACAGGAAGCCACCAGAAGTCCCACACTGACGTGAGAAGAAGCGATTTAGAGTTTGAGGAGAATGATTGGGTGTACTTGAAAGTGTCACCAATGAAGGGTGTCATACGGTTTGTAAGAAGGGAAAGCTAAATCCTAAGCTATATTGGTCCATATCAGATTATGAAGAGGGTTGTGAATATCACGTATGAGTTAGAGTTGCCTTCTGAGTTAGCTGCAATACACCCGATATTTCATGTTTCAATGCTGAAGAAATGCTTGGGGAATCCTTTATTGGTAATTCCCATTGAGAGCATTGGAGTGAAGGATAGCTTGTCATATAAAGAAGTTCTAGTTTAGATCTTGAATCGTCCAGTTTACAAATTGAGGAATAAAGAGATAGCCTTTGTCAAAGTCCTATAGAGGAATCAATTTATTGAGGAAGCCATGTGGGAAGTTGAGGAAGGTATGAAAGCCATATATCCATATCTATTCATGCCTAATGATGAGAATGTCTAAGGTAATGTCCTCACCCTTGATGTGCATTAACTCATTTACCCTAGAGTTGATATTTGATTATCTAGAAAGCCTGACTGATTGATTGATTGATGAAATGAGTCTCGACTATTATTCATATATCGAGTGTCTCTTTATTCAAGGACAAATGATTCCAAAGGGGAGATAATGTAATACCTGGTAAAATTACCAAAATATCCCTAGATGATTGATGTACGCATAACGCATCTATTCAAACACCGATGGCAAATCCAAGGCTGGAAATGTGATCAGCATAAAAAATTATGTAGGAAAATGATCTTGGTTGATTTTTAGAGCAACCCAATCAAAAGATAATTTTTTGATCTGAAAACGCAATTCCAGAAAGAGTGTGTGACAGGCTCGCGATGCAGACTTACACTTGGATGTGATCTCAATATTTTCTATGGGATTAGAAAATTGATCAAACAATTTTGAAAGAAAATACACAGGTACATGATAGGTCTGATCTCAGACCTGGTCCTCCGACCTATTCCACCGAAGTTCAAAATTTTAAATCTTTCAAGGGGAATTCCAGACATTTTCTCCCCCTCTCTAAACTTAATCCATAAACAATATAGATCGATTTTGGTCTAAAAAGTGTTTCTAAACCCATTCTAAAGTCTCTTACCCTAAATATTGAGTTAGAGTTCTTGAGACAAGAAGAGAAGAAAAGCTAGAGTTCCAGAGGTTAAGGTCAATTTCTTGTGAAGATTAGTGTCGTCCTTCATTTTAGGTATGTAACGCTGACCTAAAGCATGGGATTGTTCTACCATATTCCCCATAATTGTGATGGGATGAGTAATGATACATTGTTCACATGATTCCTTATCTTTTAGAAACCTCTATAATGTTTAACTTGTTTTTGCTTGCACTGTATAATTGATAAATTTCTATAAACTTGCTTCTTGAATAAATGGTTTTGAATTCTTGCATTGATCATAAACCCTAGGTGTCATTTACTAAAACTTGCAAGAATGAACTTAGGAGATGAGTCTAGAGCCTTGATGGTATGAATATGCATGTGATTATGATTGTGATCCTAATATGAGAGCACTAATAACGATGCTGATGAAACTTAATGTTCCTGGAGTCTTAAAGATCATGAAATTAATCCTAAGATAATGATCCTAATCCAAAAGTTGATGGTTGATGTAATGAATTGAGTTAACAATGTCCAATGAGACTAGTTAGAAGAGTAATCCATATGATTAAGGTCTTATATGCATGTCGAGTCTTGGGAGGAGTATTGAGCACCAAATTGAGTAAGAGTAGATAAAAACTCAAACTCAATAACTACGTGGTCAGCTTAGAAGAGGATTGAACCATAAAATCGAATGCTTCCTTTGTCTCAAAAGAGGACTTGATGTTGTTTATTGTGGATCCACCATTGTGATGTTCTTTACTCCTGGCAAGGTACTGGGTGGATGTGACAATGACATTGCTTTGTTGTATCATCACCGGCTTATCAGTGATGATTGTCGGTCAGAGAAATTCCCAGATAGGTTATGACTGTATATTAATGTGATGATTGAGTTACTTACTTTTTGAGTGGAGTCTCTTGAGTTGAGTCTATGACTAAGATGAGTTGATGTTTGAGTTAAGTGTCTTTTATGATGTTCTTTCCTTCCAAGCTATTTTACATCCTCGTACATTCCACATACTAACGTCTATTTGGGCCTGGATCTTTTCATAATGTAGAGACAGGTACTCGAGATCCTCAACAGGTGCTTTATTGAAGGTCTATTCTTCCTACAACTGATTGGTGAACCCTCTCCTGCATTCAGAGGATATCGTTTTATATTTCTTATACTTTGAGTGGGGTTTATTTTGAGTTCTGGTAGCCACGACTTGTCATGGTACCATTCTAAACTGTAGAGGTATAGGCTTCATAGACTAGAAGGCCATGACTTAATGTTGAGGTCCTTGTTTCCTTGAACTGAGTTTTCTTTAAATCTACAATTATGTCAGAGATGTTTAGTTTGACTTTGTTGGCCTATGACCCTTATTTATTGAGTTAGAAGTAAACTGAGTTGCCCACCATTATGTCTCCTTTATTCTAATGTCTTCCGCTGATTTAAATGATTGAATGACTGTCATGATGCCAAATAGTTCGCTTAGGGACTAGCAATAGTCTCTGAGTGTCGGTCACGTTTAGGGTACCCTCTTCGGGCATGACCCCCACGTCCCATGTACCCCTACCACCCCTATCCCCAACAATTCCCACCTTTTTATTTTTTAAAATCTCTTTTATAAAATATTTTTAAAAAAATTCAAACGTCACCCCCTTCTCTACTCCTTCTCCAAAAATATTTATCTTAGTTTTATTTTTTAAAATAAATAAATTCTATGTCACTCCCATCTAACCCTCCAGTAATACTTTATTTTTATCTTTTTTAATTTTTTTTTATAGTTATGTATACATATTTTTAGAAAAATATTGTTTTCTACTTGTGAATCGAATATAATAATCAATAAAAAATTTATTTTAACAAAAATCTTGAGACAAGTAAAGCATAATTTTTTAAACATAAGAAAAAAAAAGTGGATAGGGTTGAATTATTTTTTCTAAATAAATTAAAATAATATCTAAATCATTATTTTAGGTTGGAGGGGGGCGGGGGGAGTCTTTAAAAAAATTACAAAGATTTTTTTTAAGAAAAGAAAAACTAAAACATTGGTTGATTGTTTTTTTCGGGTAGCTAATATAACTAATACAATAATTTATTTATTTATTGACAAGGTAAACTTTTTTCTCCATGTGAAGTGTGATGTGGCATTTCTTTCAAAATAAAAAAGAGAGTGTAGAACGACACCATTGTGAGAGTTGAATAAAAGTAAGATATGTGTTTCTCAAACTAATAAGTGATAGTTTATATATTAAACTCACACTCTTAATAGTTTAGGTATGAAACTAAAAAAAATAGTTCAGGTGCGACTTTGATACTTATCTCATAAATAAATATAAAAGATCTACTAAATTTGGCGTTTGATGTTGGGGATATTATAGTAATTTAATTTCAAGTTAAAGAATTCTTGCTTTTAAAGTAGCATAGATATAGGTATAGAAGATACATTTACTTGTATGCTAATTGTTGAGTGTAGTTAAGTCTCTCAGGTTTGAAGTTACAAGAACTAGTTTAAAATTATGTCAATAAAGCTAAGTTAATTCCCAAATATTCAGCCAAGTTTTAGAAATTGTTTGATAAAATCACTTTTAATTTGCTTCTTTTAAGACCATAAAATCACTCAATTATAACAATTTTCTTCAAAAAATACTAAACACCACAAAAACTGCCTTCACTGCTAATTGACATGCTATATCACATTAAAACTTTGCTATTTTTTCTAATAACAAATCTATTTAGGAAAAATTATATAAATACACAACATATTTTTTATATTATCTAAAAATTCCTACCATTTGAAAATTTTCAAAAATTCCTATTTTCGTCTCTCTCCCAAATTTTCCGATACATAATCCTTCACCTTCCTACTCCTTTTTTAAATGTACAAAAATCATGCCTAAACTAATAACTCCATTTATGAAATTTGATTTACAACTATCTTCTCCTTGATTTCTTCATTAATTTTAAATTGTAAAAAAAGTAGAAAAAAGTTGTAGTTTCTAATTTTGATTACTATTATTACACCAAAATTTCAGCTAAAATTAACGACTTGATTAAAAATTGAAAAATAGCATGTATATTTTGAGTAAAAAAATCATATGGGCTTGGGAATATGTTGAGCTATGTCTTGTATAATGAAGCTAAATTATAAACTTGTACTAAAATTAATTACGGTAAAAATATGATATTACTCTATATTCATTTTTTATCATAAGAAACAATTATTTGAGTATAAATTCTAATTGAAAGTAATTTTTTATAGTTGTTATAAATAAAAAAATTATTTAAAATCTTCTTTTGATTCCTTTTGTATTATTTATATTCAACATTTTGATATTGACGATGGTACAGTTAAAAGATGTAGTGCAATGAATAAACTTTTTCTTAATATATCTAGTTTATTTTTGTTTCTTAAATTAATGTATAATACCTTCGTTTCAATATTATGGTACATTGAATTTAAATTGTATTTTTGAGATGGATAGATTTATCATGATAGATTATTATATATGTATTTGTTTAAATTGATAAGTTTTGTATTTTTAATAGACATATTAAATAAATAATTATTGCCCATAAGATGTTACATTTGATCGATACATTATTGTCTGGTAGTCATTATGTATTAGATATATTTAATTAGTATAAATTCGAATGTATATATCATGTCCAAAAAAATAGAGCATGATATATTACCATTTATGTATGTTACTTTGTTTGAGAATATTGTATTATATAAAAAATATACTATACATGCAATTATTTTCAATCATATTATTTGTATGTGTGTGATACATGACATAATTGTGAGTTAATATGTATCTAATGCCAGTAATAAAGTTTAAAAATCATTGAATTTGATTTGTTATGTATCATATACATATCAATTAACTTGATACACGGTAATTTAGTTATAGAACATTAGAATTTATGCATCAAATGTATTTTTTGAGTAATGTGCATAAATAAATTATCTTCTAATTTGAGTAAGTCTGAACAAAATTAAATACTGTAGATATATAGTAATAATAACTGATACATCATAGATTATACAATTTGTAATATTTATGTATTAGGTAAATAACTAAAGACATGAAAAACATAGATTTAAATATGAAAATAGATCAGAAATTATATGTATCAAAAAAAGATTGACAATAAAAAAAAATTAACCAATTATTCTGTCAATGACGTGTCATATACATAACTACTATAATGATATAAACTAATATTGTCATAAAAATGTTATTGTTTATGTATCAAACTAATATTTAAACACGATACATTGTACATGATAAAATTATAATGTATCATAATATTGAAAAAAATATTAATCATTATATATTAATTTAAGAAAAAAATAACTACATACATGAAAAATATAAACCTATACGTAGCACAAACAAATGAAAAAAAAAATCAATAATATGATTTTAATAAATAAATAAAAAACAAAACAAGAACAATAAAGAAATTCTTCTAGACTTTTTTCTTTGCTCTCTATCAACTCCTGTAGCTTTTTTCACTTTAATAATGGCGCCATCTATAGATCTCGACTCGAAGTTTTTATCAGAGCCAACAACAATTCGATCTTTTTTTTTCTTTTTTTGAGGTTTTTTCACAGTCAATTTTGAAGTCGAATATGCATCCTTCTTCAAATTATTGAAAATCATAATACTAAAAAAATAGAGCATCATCCATATGTATAAGAAATTTGTAGATGAAGAAGTTAAAAAGAAAATTAAAACATTGATAATTAATGAACTAAAAGAAAAACAATGAAGGAAGAAGATGATGAATAAGAAAATATTTATTATGATTTGTGTCACAATCAAAAATTTGGGTGTGATGACACTCACATATCCCACCAAGGCAAATCAGCCTAGACCTAAATAATTCGATATAATAATAAAAGTGGAAGATAAATCAGTCTAAAACAGAAGATACACATAAGGAAACCAAACTAAACGATCCCAAAACTGGCGTCACATGTACAAACCTCTAAATAACAACACTCGAGGAAAATATAAGACTCAATGTCTAGTTCTTGAATAGAATGTAACACAATAAAGAATCCTCAAGAAACAAGTAGCTACTGCTTGATATAATCTCGAAGCTCTGTCCTGATTGAAAGATAGTGCCTCCACAAGGTGGATTGAGATGATTTGACTGAGATAGTTTGATTGGATGGATTGTTTTATAAGCATTGAGTCATGGGAGGAGCATCAAGCACCGAAAGAGTAAGAGTTAATCCAACTCGCACTTGTCAAATTACATAGCTGAGCGTAAGCGAGGATTAGGACCATCACATCATATTATATTAAGGTTCTCTCTGATTAGAAGTCCTTAAAATCAATAGAGGACTTATAGATTTTTGTCTCCATTTGGACTTGTGCATTATGGTTTCGATTGGCTCCTTACCTTGCAACTACGAAATGATCATGGCAACATCAGTGAGATTGTTGTACAATCACTGGCTCATAAGTGATTATTGTTGAATAAGAGAAACTCTTAGAAAGTTCCTAAACTGAGTACTCTGAGTTGAGTTGATATGAGGTGAGATGAGTCTGATTTGATTGATGGGAGTTGATTGGTTGATGGGTTACTTGTCTACTCTTTATTCTTGTTTTAGATAGACATTTGACATGTTGATTTGTTATTATCCTTGATGTTTCATATGATTCTACCTATTTTAATTTCATTCAGCTATTTTACATAGCGTACATTCTACGTACTGACATCATTCGGTGCGGCATCTTTTATGATACAGATATAAGGATTAGAGATCATCAACAGGCGTATCGTTGAGTATATAGGACGTTCAACTGATTGGTGAGCCTCCCCTACTCTAGAGGATACATTATGTTATTTTTATCTTGCTTTAGAGTTAGACACTTATATAGCTTATTATTGATTGAGATAGTCATGGGTCTGTCATTGGCACCACCTGATAGTGATAGAGGCTTCACAGACTAGAGTCGAATATTGATTGTTAAGATTATGAGCTAGTTCTTTCTACTAGCCTTTTGTTTATATTATTATTTTGAGATTAGATAGATGTTCCTATTTACTTTTCTTTTGCCTTTCGCTGATTAGTAGAGTTTATTGATTGAATAAATATGATAAGACCAAGTGGTTTGTTTGGGGACTAGCAATAGTCTCTAGGTGTCGGCTACATCTAAGGCACCCTCCTAGGGCATAACAAACTTGGTATCAGAGCACGAGTTCAAGTGTCCTAGGGAGTCTATGTAGTCGTATCTAGTAGATTCTTATTTATGGGTATGTTTTCAACCATACTTGATAAGCAGGAGGCTATAGAACATTAGGAATCATTTTTCTTTCATATTCTGAATCATGCGATGGAGTTATACTCTATGAAAGTTTTCTTCTAATTCGTGCTTTGTGTGTTGCAAAATTGTGATCATGTCTCCTAGAAAAGTCGTCAGAGGTAGAGGATGCCCTGCCAAATAGCATGTTAACCCACCTGAGCCTCAAGGACATGAGGATCCCGTGGAACCAGTTGTCCCTGTTGCGCAGCCCCCACAAGATGAGATCTCCAATGCTGAGCTTCACCGGGCTATTCAAACTCTAGCCCTGGCTATCACAGCACCTACTCTGAGACAAGGAGTGGGTCAACAGGATGCCCATGACACTTCTATAGTCCGTGAATTCTTGAGGATGAATCTGCCTGAGTTCACAAGGTCTGCATCCACTGAGGATCGTGAGAACTATGTGGAGGAGCTCCAGAATGTATTCCATATGATGCATGTGGCTGATGCTGATAGAGTGGAACTAGCTGCTTATCAACTAAAGGGTGTGGCTAGACTATGGTTCAACCAGTGGAAAAAGGGTAGAGGAGAGGATTCCCTTGTGCCGAATTAGGCTATGTTCGAGGAAGCTTTCTTGGGGCGCTTTTTCCTAAGGGAGCGGAGAGAGACAAAGGTAAGAAAGTTCTTGAACTTGAAATAGGGCTCTATGATTGTTCAAGAGTATGGGCTAAAGTTTACTCGCCTGTCTCGATATGTTAAGGACATGGTCGCTGATATGATGGGGAGAATAGGGATGTATCTTAATGGGTTGAATAGAGGGCTAATGAAAGATGGGAGAGGAGCAATGCTCATGAATGACATGGATATAAGGAGATTGATGACCTTTGTGCATCAAGCTGATAAGGAGAGGAAGTATGATAAAGAGGAGTTCAAAAATAAGAAAGCAAAATCCTCTAGCCATGAGATTGGAAAGAAGGGGAATGGAAACATATTTCCAGTACCATCATCTGCTAGTGCACCTGTACCTAGAGTCAGAAATGATCAAAGGTCCTAGAATATTGGAGCCTATGGATCTCAGTCATAAGTTAGTGTGGCTCAAGGTTCATTGGGTAAGCCAATATGTGGCAAGTGTGGTAAATTACGCTTGGGAAAATGTCATGAAGGGAGTGATGTATGCTACAAGTATGGCCAAGTGGGTCACAATCAGAGAGATTGTCCAAAGTGGGCTGGTCAAGCTCAATCTACTACACCAGCCCCACCATCTAAAGGAAATTAGAGAGGTACTACGTCAGGCGCAAGCGGGGCCACAAACCGTTTGTATGCCATGGGTAGTCGACGTGGTCAGGAGAACTCCCCAGATTTTATGATGAGTATGATTTGAGTATTTTCTATTAATTATTATGTGTTGATGGATCCTGGTGCCACATTATCTTTTGTAACTCCTTATGTGGCCAATAGATTTGATGGAACCCTTGAGAGTCTTCTTGAACCCTTTGATGTTTCTACTCCCGTGGGTGAGTCTATTCGGGCTGAGAGAGTATATAAAGCTTGTGTAGTGTCCATCCATCATAGGAATACTATCATTGATCTGATTAAATTAGACATGACTGATTTTGATTTGATCCTTGGCATTGATTGGCTCTACGCCTGTTATGCCTCTGTTGATTGTAGAGCCTGAACCGTTAAGTTCCAATTTCCAAATAAACTGGTTCAAGAGTGGAAGGGTGATTCCATAGCACCTTAGGGAAAGTTTATCTCCTATCTTAGAGCCAGAAAGATGATTGCTAAGGGTTGTATCTACCACCTTGTAAGAGTTAAATCTGATGATGTTGAGTGTCCTACTCTTGAGCCATCCTGATTGAAAATAAGTTTTTAGAAGTATTTACTGAGGATCTGCCCGGAGTGCCTCCTGATAGGGAGATTGAATTTTGGATTGATGTTTTTCCTGATACCCAATATATCTTAGTTCCACCTTATAGGATGGTGCCCGCTGATTTGAAAGAATTGGAAGATTTGTTAGAGAAGGGCTTCATTAGGCCGAGTGTTTCTCCTTGGGGTTCCCCTGTCCTATTCATGTAAAAGAAAGATGAGTCTCTTTGAATATGTATTTACTATAAGCAACTGAGCAAGATCACCATAAAAAATATGTATCCTCTCCCAAGGATAGATGATTTGTTTGACTAACTTCAGGATGCCCCTTATTTCTCAAAGATAGACCTTGGATCTGGCTACCATCAGTTGAAAGTGAGGGAATGTGACATTCCAAAGATAACCTTTAGGACTAATATGGCCATTTTGAGTTCTTGGTCACATCCTTTGGGTTGACAAATGCACCTGCAGCCTTCATGGATTTGATGAATAGAGTGTTCAGATAATACCTTGATATGTTTATGATTATGTTCATTGATGACAATTTGGTGTATTCAAGAGATAAAGAGGAGCATGCAAATCATCTCAGAATCGTCCTCCAAACACTTAAGGACCATGAGTTGTATGGAAAATTCTCGAAATGTGAATTCTGGCTTAAGTATTTGGCTTTTCTATGCCATTTTATCTCTGGTGATGGTATTTGAGTGAATGCTCAAAACATTGAAGTGGTTAAAAACTGGACCAGACCGACTCTCTGACTAATATAAGAAGTTTCTTGGGGTTGGCAGGCTACTACTGCAGATTTGTTGAGGGATTTTCTTTCCTATCCGCACTACTGACTAAATTGACTCAGAAAAAGGTCAAGTTTTAGTGGTCCAACAAATGTGAGAAAAGTTTCCAAGAGTTGAAGACAACACTGACTACAACACCGGTCTTGACCTTTCCTGATGGGACCGAGGACTTTGTGATCTATTATGATGCCTCAAGAGTTAGGTTGGGATGTGTGCTGATGCAGAGAGAAAAAGTGATAGCCTATGCTTCCAGACAACTTAAGATTTATGAGAAGAACTATTCGACCTATGATCTTGAGTTGTAAATGGTGGTGTTTGCACTTAAAATCTAGTGCACTACTTGTATGGAGTGCATATGGATGTGTTCATCGACCACAACAGCTTATAGTATATCTTCAGTCAGAAAGAGCTCAACCTCGGTAGATGAGATGGTTGGAGTTGCTCAAAGATTATAACATGAGCATTCTCTACCATCCAGGTAAAGCTAATGTTGTTACTGACACTCTTAGTAGGTTGTCAATGGGTAGCACAACCTATATTGGGGAAGGAAAGAAGGAGTTAGCAAAAAAAGTGCATCGATTGGCTCGATTGGGAGTTCAACTTGAGGAGAATGATGAGGGAGGAGTTAATTTAGAATAGGTTGACTTCATCTTTAGTCGTAAAGGTGAAAGAAATGCAAGATCAAGATCTTATCATACTCTAATTGAAGGAGGTTGTTCACAAACAGAAAGTGATGGTCTGCTCCAAAGGGGAAGATGGGGTACCGAGATACTAGAGTAGATTATACGTTCAAGATGTTGATGGTATTCGAGATAGAATCATGGCTGAAGCTCATAGCACTAGATATTTCATTCATCCTAGCTCTACCAAGATATACCATGACTTGAGAGAAGTCTATTGGTGGAGTAGAATGAAGAGGGATATTGTTGCATTTGTTTCAAAGTGCCCAAATTGTCAGCAAGTGAAAGTTGAGCATCAAAAGCCATGTGGATTAGCTCAGAACTTCGAGATTCATGAGTGGAAGTGAGAGATGATCAATATAGACTTCATTACTGGTCTATCGAGGTCTCGAAGGCAACATGATTTGATATGGATGATTATGGATAGGATGGCCAAATCAACTAACTTCTTAGCAGTTAAGACAACTAACATTATGGAGGAGTATGGCAAGTTGTACATCTAAGAGATTGTGAGGTTGTATAGAGTTTCCTTGTCCATCATCTCGAACAGAGGAGCATAATTCACCTCCCAATTTTGGAGATCATTCTAAAAAGGATTGGGTACCAAAGTGAATTTGAGCACAAACTTTCATCCACAAATAGGTGGTCAGGTAGAGCGTACAATTCAGATATTGGAATATATGTTGAGAGCATGTGTTCTTGATTTTAAGGGAAATCGGGATAGTCACTTACCATTGATTGAATTTACATATACCAATAGTTATCATACAAGCATTCAAATATCTCCCTACGAAGCTTTGTATGGAGGGAGATGTAGATCACCAATTGGGTGGTTCAACGTTGAAGAAGCAGAGTTGATCGAGCCTGATCTTGTCCACCAATCAATAGAGAAGGTTAAGGTCATTAAAAAAGATTGAAGACTGCACAGAGTCGCCAGAAATCCTACACTGATGTGAGAAGGAGAGATTTAGAATTTGAGATAAACGATTGAATACACTTGAAAGTGTCACCTATGAAGGGTGTCATGAGATTTGGAAAGAAGGGTAAATTGAGCCCACATTATATAAGGCCTTATAAGATTGTGAAAAAGTTTGGGAACGTTGCTTATGAGTTAGAGTTGTCTTCCGAGTTAGACGGTATTCGTCCAGTGTTTCATGTTTTGATGTTGAAGAAATGCCTAGGAGATCCTAATTTGGTGATTCCTATAGAGAGTATTGGAGTAAAGTATAGCATGACCTACGAAGAAATTCTGGTCCAAATTCTTAATCGTTAGATTTGAAAATTGAGAACCAAAGAGATAGCCTCAGTCAAAGTCCTGTGGAGGAATCAATTCGTTGAGGAAGCCATATAGGAAGCTAAGGAAGAGATGAAAGCAAAGTATCTGAACCTATTAATACCAAATGATAAGAATGTTGAAAGCTGATTTCTTTTTCCTTAACTAAATTGATTGTCTTTTCTTGAGTTGATTATCTATTCTTGTGTCCAAATAGAGTTGATTGATGATTGTAAAAGAGTCGAGAGTTTGATTGATAGATATGAATGTTGAGATGTGTTTTAAGTCTATTCGTGCCTTGATATCCGCCCTTACTCATCATTCGAGGATGAATAATCCTAAGGGGGAGATGATGTAATATCTGATAAAATTACCAAAATACCCTTACAATAGAGATGTGCCTGTAACGCATCTTCCCATGCTCCATTTGCGAATCTGAGACCAAATATGCAATCAGCAAGGAAAATTGATGGGGGAAATGGTCTTGTTCAAATTTTAGAGCCATCGTATCAAAAAATAATTTTTTGATCTGAAACGATTTTCAATGTCTGATGCGCGCCCATGGTGCGACGCACCTAGGATGTGGACCAACACTTATTTTTTTAATCTTTTCGACGTAAATTGAGAAACTCATTTGAAAAAGTTTTGAAAAAAATGTAGAGATGTATGCCCAATCCGCGACGCAGACTAGGTATTTTTTGAAGGAGACTTTTCGTTTTAATTTTGGGGGGGCATTTCGATCAATTCTCAACCCTCCTAAACCCAGAAGACGATCAAATTAGGTCATTTTGATGCATAAATATGGTCTTAAATCCCATTCTGTGTCCTTTTCTAAACACTTGAAAGACTAGGACTTGAGAAAGGAGAAGAGGGAGGCATAGATTGAAGAATTCAAAGGTAATTCTTGGAGTTGATTGTTGATAGCTTCATCCCAGATATGTAAGGCTAAACTAAAAGTATGAGATTATTCTCTCATGTTCCCCTTAGATGGCCTTAGAAGAGAGTTGAAAGTTCATGAGTCTACATACATGATTCTTGGTTATTTTCTTGAAAATTATCTTTCTTACATGTATTTGCATATATTGATGATCATCATAAACTTGTTTTCTTGAATTGAATATTTTTCATGAGATATTGTATAACCCTACATGATAATTTTGAAAGCATTCATGAATGAAGATAGGGATTGAGTCTAGAGCCTTGATTAAAAATATCAATTGTGATTGTGATTGAGATGTGAGAATGATACTAATTGATAGAACTTGATAGCCCCATGAGTCTCCCCTAATGAACTCTAATGAATTGTCTATTCGATTATTCCCTAATGATCGTTCTAAGCCTTGAGCTATTGATTCAGATGCTGATTGATGAGATAATTAGAGTCTCTATGAGACAGATTGAAAATTAGTGCCTCCACAAGGCTGATTGAGATTATTTGATTGAGATAGTTTGAGTAGATGGATATGAGCATCGAGTCATGGGAGAGTATCTAGCACTAAAAGAGTAATAGTTAATCCTAGGGGTTTGCTTGCTTGTATTCTTTTCCTCATGGATATTTAATTTCTGTTGAACTGACATGTTTAGGATGTGTAGGTAGCATTGGTAGCATATATTACTAACATCTATGGCATATATGTGTTTTTGTGCTTTTGGGTGAAAAATGATACCTACCAAAATTTTGTTAGTTAGTTTAGATAGCAACCATCCATGTTTAAGTGTGTTGATAGTGCTTGTTCTGATAAGTATAAAATTGAGATAAAAAGCATGATCTGAGAGTCTGTGTTGATAATGTAACTAGTGTCATATGAGTGTGAGCTTACTTTGCTAAATTTATGTATTATATTACAATTCAAAACTGTTCATGTTACTCTGACTTACACTATAGGTCAGTTGGTTAGGAAAGGATCTTATTTTATTGTCCATAATAATCGACTTAGCCTAAATAAACCAACCAAATGTGTGAAATACCCCTTGATCCTAATATTTGAGCCTTACATATACCTTTTCTTTGTAAAAACCTAAGTTACCTAGCCTTATTACATGTAAAATCCTGAAATTAACTCTGGTCCTTCTATAAATATTGTGCACCTTGACTGAGGTAAAAGGCCAAAGTTGAGGCTGGCTACCAAAAGTAGTCTTGGTTCCTAGATTGGATATTGTGCACCTTGACTCAGGCCAAAAGCGTAAGTTGAGGGTGATTGGTGTAAGGATAAATACATAATGAGGAGGAAAATTAGTGATACATGGAAAAGGAGGAAACAATGTGTACTGGGTGCAAGAAAAATGAGTGATGCCTACGTAATGAACTAAAAAGAAAAATTTTATGGAAATACAAGGCAAAAAGCTGAAAAACGAGAATAATGCATCCAGAAAATCTTGAAATAAAAGAAAGGGAGAATGAGGTGAAAAATAACAATATTAATAGGGCTAAAGTGTAGAAAAACGTAGTATCAAGGAAGGTCTTTAGTCAATATGTTCCCAAAACATCATACCAAATCCCCTTGAGCCTATATTACAAGCCAATAAAGTCCTAAAGTGATCCTAGTCCAAGTAACCAAAGGTCATAGTCATGAGTATAGGGGTAAGCATATGGTATTGAGCATGGTATTTAAATGTCTTTTGCGAGAGCGAGTGATTTTGCATACTCCTAAGATTATACCTGAACATATCATTATGAGAGAGATATGAGACTTCTTTCTATGAGGGCACTTGTATTGCATTGTTAACATTAGACTAACTCAATTATTATGGCTTTTTGATAACTACCTTGCTTGTCATAGTTGCATTGTCATATGTATTGATCTGTACTGGTTTGCTTACTAGCTATCTGAGGTGTTTTGAAAAATGGTGTGGGTATCTGTGATTGTGTTTGATGTGATACATGCCATTATAGATTGAGATCTGTGTGTTAATGTGCTGCTTATGTAGATTGAGTCTATCATCGCTTGAGGACAAGCAACAATTAAGTTGAGGGTGTTGATATACTATCAAAATTCAACACTTTTGATGCTTAAAACTTGAAATTTTATATGCTCTCAATGCGATATTAGTAGATTTGATATGTTTTTATGTTTGTTTTGTAGGATTACAGGGTTGGCACAATTTTTAGGCAAAGTATGCAGAATTTGCTGAAGTAGAGGTTCCACGAGACCCTTTACAGATCGTAGAGAATTCTACGAGCTATAATGATAGTTTCGTGTAAGTGATTGATTATGTTATTTAAATTCATAAGTCTTGCATTTACACTGATCATGAGTAGCTAAATCCATAACTAGGGTTGTGGGAACCATGAAGAACTAACAAGGTAAATCGGATAATTTGTAATTCTTGAAAAATATGCATGCAGGTATTAATTAATTCCCTTCGTATTAAATGTTTTCTAATGGTGTCCAACATTAGAACTCACCTAGTATTACTGACTAGATCAAGGTAGTAATAAATAGGAAAAAAGATTAATTAAGGGTTAGTAATGTCACACAGCGGGGATGGACCAATCAGTAGTGAAATTTGCCTTTCGCCTGGGCCAAAGTGTTTGGTGAACTTAACTTATCATTCTGCAAGCTACACACTGGAAAAAAATTTGATTATCTGGTAATACTGAGTTAAGGAATCATGGAGAACACAATACCCCAGTTACTCTTCATACTAATTTAACACTTATCTTAGTGTGGTTTTCATAGTTGTTATGAAAGTCCCCCCACCCCTTGGGGAGATAAAGTTATTAATCCAACTGAATTACCTTAAATTTTTCTAAGTCTACCATATTCCCTGTGAGATTTGACCCTAACCTTGGTTAGATTATATGTCTTGACAATGATAGTTTTAGCCTAAAAAAGGAGGTGTAGCTTGGGTGACATTAGATATTCAAAGTGTACTTGGGTTAGCTAGTTATTATAGGAGGTTTGTTGAAGTTTTCTCCTCTATTGCATCTCTATTGACTAAGTTGACTCAAAAGAAGACAGATTGTATGGTCGGATGAGTGTGAGAAGTATGTTCAGACTTTGAAAGACCAACTTACATCAGCTCCTATTTTGACTATACCAGATAGCTTAAATGGGTTTGTAGTTTATTATGATGCTTCTTTGATAAGATTGGGTTGTGTGCTCATGCAACATGTTAAGATGATAACTTATGCATCAAGACAATTGAAGGTACATGAACAAAATTATCCAACTCACGATCTTGAGTTAGCGATTGTGGTGTTTGCTTTGAAAATTTGGAGACATTATTTATATGGAGTTCATGTTGATGTGTAACCGATCAG